>JAULBY010034004.1:0-40000 GCA_032358315.1 Ophiocytium majus | reverse complement strand
CAGCACGCCCACTGGGTGCCATGCCCTTGGCAAAATGCATGGCGGTTTATGTACACGAACACAAAAAGGGCTAGAGGGCGCTGGCAGGCTACCTAGGGCTCGACCTGCCAGGGCAGGTCGCCCACCAGGGCGCCATGCAAGGCCGAGCGGTGCCCCCCGCCCACACCAGCACCCCCCCCCGCAAACCCCTGGCGGCATCATGTATGCAAGCACGCGCTGAGACAGCGCCATATTGAGTGCAGTAGACAAAGTCGCGAATGGATGCATGCATGTACAAAAACATGGATGTATTAAATTGAACAAGTTGTACACACATGAGTGTGGATTGCTGAGGGTGGGTAACACTGCACCTGTATTGAATTTTTTGCTTGACATGCATTATACTTCGATCATGTAAATACTGTACATGTAGTACAGACCACAAAGCCACTTGGCTGCCACGTGCCGGCATCCATTGTACCTGAGTTGTTGCACGCACTCAAGTGCAAAAAAGTACTGCAACAACTACTTCACATACTTCAGAAGTATTATTTGTAAATAAATACTTGAGGTAGGTACATTTCTGTGATGCATTGTAAACACGTACGCATAGCAGGCTTCCTGGGCGGGCAGGCCTGTTGGCTGTTCATCCCCATACTTGAAGTATACTACTACTACGAAGTACTTGCGATTATTACTATTTTTGCCTGCGCTGTGTGTTATCATGGTGTCCTACCAGGCACAGCACTCCTGAGGCAATGGCGTGTATTGCCGGTACATACGAGAGCATGCAACACATTGAGACCGAGCACATGCCATGCACTGAAGGCTGGTGCATGAGCACATGGCACATGGTGGCACGTTGGCAATGCGCTTGTATTGAAGGTCCCCTATGTGACATCAAAAGGCAAACACCAGGCAGGAGCTCCTAGGAGATCTTGCTTGTGGGTGGCCTGCCTCCAGTACGTGTGCTACAGCAAGAGAGCGCCACCAGCTGCACGTTGCACACGTGTGGCTGTGTCGCAGCCTGGTGCATAGCAATGGTGAGACATTCCCCCATCCAACAAGTCAACAACCATTTGCGGGCCCAGTCTGGGCCAGGCATTGACCCCTGCGACTCCACCTGCCACAACCTCCCAGACTATCACTGAACACGCCAACACATTGGGTGCGCGAGCCAAGCCATGGCCAGACCGGCGCATGAACCCCTCACTTACAGGTGCAACCATAACGGTTGCTGCCGGGACAGTGCCAAAGGTGATCACACACACACACGTGACGAGGCCCGGGTCAACTGCACTGGTCATCTTGCCCAGGCCAAAGTGGGCCAGCTTAAAGCCCATTACTGCATTGGCGTGCCCGTCCACTGCCAGCAGTGCTGTTGCTGCGTTTGAGAGGTAGCACACGGAGCACAGGTTGACCCGGGCAATCAACAAATATAAAATGCAAATGGTAAGCAGCCTTGCTTAAATTTCCAACCTGCTAGTAAGTGTGCCAATGCATCCGCATTCAACAGGCGCTAGCCCGGGGAAAGACAGGTTGCTTTGCAACGGTTAGGACCGACACAACTCATGGAGAGCACCTCAGTTATTTAAACGTCTACACAAATCTTCCACACACTGTCACTGTTACACAAGTGCGGGCAAAGTGCAACCCAAAGGTCAGCTGTTACAGCCCAAATACTGCTGTCACAGCACGGTAGTGCTATGTTATGCTCACCTTTTGGCACACCGCCATGCAACACACTGTGGTCATGCCCAATGGCCATGCCCTCTGCCACATTGCAGCAGGTGCCACTGTTGTGGTGTCAGCTGCAGCCACTCCAAATGTGGCTATCGGGCGAACGCGCAGGCTCCCAAAGGAGTGTGCATATACTGCAGTAGGGCAGCAGCGAGAGCGGCGGCAACAGCGACGGCGGTGGCCAGTAGCAGCACACTGTCAGTCAGACAAAGCAGTCGAGACAGGCAACCAAGCATGTCACCTTCAAGTTCATACAAGGGCCCGGGCGACAAACATGCCATTGGTATGACACAGCTCTTATCATAATCATGGTTTAGATTAGGTGTGAGTAGTGAGTAACTTATTTGAGATTTCAAAGCGGGCAGACGCAACCAACGCAGAGCACAACCCGGCACTGCACTGCACAGCATGTGGTTGCAGCTGCACCGCACCACAGAACTTTGAACCAAAAAGACATTTTCAACGCACCAGCCATTGGAGCACAAGAGCATTTAGTAGTAGGCAGGTACCTGCAGCACCAATGTCTGCTCTGCCGCGTGTGGTTGGTCAGCCCCGCAACGGCACCAGATGTGCATGGCGCGCTCTGGCAAGAACTCCTCCATCGAATGTGCAGCTCCTCGGTGAGTGTTTCTGATGGCCTGCCCATGCAGGCGCAGCACACAGCAACACATCATCCGCGCCATTATGTCCACTGGGTGGTACCCACGTGCCATGTACCCTCCTCACACGTCAAAGGATTTAATGTGCATGCCAACAGGTGCTGCACAGAAGCAGTCACGAGACATCATGATTTCACACACCTGCGTCAAGGAATGACAGCGTGCACATTTTCCGTCATAGAAATGAAAGCATGCAATGCCATTTGCACAACAGAAAGGCTTTCGAAGGTGATGCTGAAACAGTTGGCTTAGCTCCATGCCGCTACATCGTCATGGCAGAGCCACTTGTCACTCCTTGGTCTACCCACCTCGGTATAGTGCGCACTTGTTTCTCATGCATGATCATGCTGCGAGTGGTATACCTTCCTGGTGTATTCCCCCAGCCCACAGGCGTAGCTGCTCGCACATGCCGGGTTGCATGCACAACCTGCATGGCGCACAACACCCCCTCAAGGGCGGGCCCGCCAGCCTCCCTGCCTGATCTCATGCTCCGAGCTGTTCAGCTCAGACTCGCAGAGGCTGCTGCGCTGTGATGTATCCGCATCAAAGGCTGAAACTGATGTGCGTGAGCGCGCAGGCAGGCTGTCTGATGTACATTCAACCTCCAGTGCGGAGGCGGACAGACGGGACGTGGCTCTGCTGCCAGCACTGCTACTGGCGGCAGTGGCATGCAGGTCGTGCAGGCTTGTGGTGGTGCTGTACCCCGCCAGCGAGCCAGCCGATGCTTGCTGGCTTGGCATCATGCTGCATGACGTGTGTGTCTCGCTTCTGCAATGTTGCGCAGCAGAGTGAGGGTGTTCTGGGCATTAGTCATGACACAGCCGCACCTTCGGGTAATACATGTACCTGCCCGCTAACAATGCCATGTCAACAATTGTTGTGTCAGCATTGTGCCATGCAGTGGACTTGCCAGACATGCAGCCAGCTGCTACATGTCATTTGCCGCAGTGGTTTGCAGCAGTGGCCGTGGCAAGCCGTTTGGCGTACCTGTGTATAGAGTCACTGATGTGCAAAGCCTCTTCCAGCCCCTCTGCACTGGGCCCAAAGTGCAGCTCGCATGCACTCTGGATGAAGCACTGTGATGCAGCCTCCAGGTACGACTGCATGATGCAGCCCAGAGCAAAGTCTGCCACCAGCATGGGCGCTCCATACTTGTGCACCAGCGCCAGCAGCTCCGTTATGTACTGCTCACTCTGCCGCAGCAGGTCAAGTTCCAGCTGGCCCTCTGACCCAGGATGCTGGTGCACATGACGTTGCAGCCTCTCCAGGATGCACTGCGGTACACGCAAGGCGGTGGCAGGGGCGAGAGATGATCATTACGAGCGAGCACTGCAAGAAACAGTACTTGGTGCATACTGGGTAGCAGGGCTTTGCAAAGTGCCATCGTCTCCAAGTAGCACAACAAAAACACAATGAAACAAGGTCACAGGCTGGCGTGCATCATGCAACCAGCCTGCGAAATGCCTCACCTGCATGTTGTTGGCCCAGCGCACCACTCCCTCGGTCCTGAAGTCACTCAGCGCAGGCGCGAATAGCTCAAGCACTTCGCTGCAGCAGGCATATATGGCTGCCACGTGCGGCACAGGTGACACCGCTGCGCCCATGCAGGCTGCACCCGCAGGTGCTCCAGAGCCCAGGGGGACTACGCCACCGCCCACGGATGCATCCAGGCCAGGCTGAGCGCAGTCACCACTGGATAGTGCAGCAGCGGCGCTCGTGGTGCGCACAGCCGCAGTGGTAACGCCTGTGCTCGCTGCTGCACTGGAACACAACGCCACAGGGCCACCCACAAGCGGGGCAACGCCAAGTGCTGTGGTTGTGGGGGTTACAGCAGTGGCAGGCCGGCCACTGCCTTGCACCGTGCATGCCAGTGCTGTGTTCCCCGCGGCAGCGCGACTGCCAGTGGCCGACGCCTGCTGTGTGGGCTGTGGCTGCGGATGCGGGTGCAATAGTCCACCATCCAGTGCCTGGTTTCTGGACAGCGCCTGTGCCACAGCCCTGACAGCCGCTGGCTGCCACCGCGCAGGTGCGCGCTGCTTGTCAACGCCGCGTCCGACAACGCGTGATGCCGCTGCTGCAAACGTGATGGACACCGTGCCAGCATGAGAGACGCCGCTGCTGGGCGCTTGCACGCCTGTGCTGCTCACTGGTGCTGCAACACCACCATCTGGCAGGTAGGTAAACACCATACAAGGAACGCCAGCGCCACCCTCGTCATCAATGCGGTGCTCCACGACCCGCGAGCAGCCATCATACGGCACAGTGGGTAGTCCATTGCGCGCTGCTGCTGTTGCCTTGCCAGTCTGCCTTTGACGCCACCAACGGTGTGCCAGCCAGGCGGAAATGCCAGCTACAACCACCGCCAGGACAGCTCCCACAATAGCACCAACAGGCACGCTACTGCTGCTACCAGCACCACTTGCAGAGAGGCTAGTCGGTGCTGACGCTGGCACAATGCTGTAAAGGTGTATTCAACGCACGCAGTGTAGCAGCACAGTAAGCGGAAGGGACAAGGAATGTAATGCATTGCGGTGTCCAGCACAATAGGCAACTGCAAGCATGAGCAGCAGCACACAGCATACTGTTAATGCTAGATGCACAAACTGCAGCGCTATTGTAGCTTGCAGCCCCACCTGGCGGCCGAGATGCGATGCGCTGTGTACCAGCACACCTCAGTGTTTGTGCGACCTGCCTGTTGCAAGTTAGAGGAAGCCAGCTCACCTGAAGCTGTCCACATTGGGAGCATGAGGTGTGCTCCCTGTCGTGCAGAGTGTCAGTGTCTGTGGGCCTTGCTGCAGCTGGAAGGGTGCGCCCATGTCGCTCTGCGTCACTGCTCCATACGCATTCCAGGCACCAGTGTTGAAATCTCGTGCCTGCCATACCCCAACCTGCATGTCCCATCCAGCAAATGGGTGTACTTAAGTGCAAGTGACGGTAAAAGCCGCGCTTGCACGTATGAGCAGGCAGCTGTGCAAGCAGCCGTGCAAGGCCCATTGCAGCAGCATGTGAACGACAGTTGCTCGGACAGCGCTACGTTATAAGTATAGCAGCTACCCACGTACCAGTGACTAGTGCGTGATGGCACAAGTCAGGGCAGGATATATAACAGCATAGCGACAGCAGTGCACCGTGTCCCGACGGCAATCGCTTAAGCTACGTGACCACCGATGCATGCAGCAGCGCTTGCATTGACAAAGACCAGCACACACTGAAGTGCATGTGAGTACACAAACAACACTACCAGTATAGCCAGTGCAATATACCGACATTGCACACACAACCATAATCATTTCTTTGACTTACCTCTTTTGAAGTGGCACACGGCAGCTGGGTACCCGCACCAACCACCACCAGGAACAACCTGTTCCAGGCTTTGTCCGCTCCAGTCACAAAAGTGTGCGAGATCGTGTACTCCACTGTGAACCACCCAGTCTTGGTCACCGTCACCTGTGCAACCCATACACATAGGCAGCACCAGCACCTGTAATGGCAACTTGGGCCACAGCTCGGTGCCAGCACGTGCGTGTAAAAATGACTATGTGCAAGCTGTCTCACAAGGCGCGCCAGCATTCACGCGCGACTGCTGCACGCACCTGGTACTGTGTCCACTCTCCTGGTTCGATGTGGCACACCGAGTACTGGGTCCCTGCGCGGTCAGGCGCGGTGTAAGTGGTTGGTTCCACTTGCACTCCATCCATGCGAAGATAGTTGGTGGCAGCAGGCCACGAGCCGCTGGTAGGCGTGAGCTTAGTGATGTCCCTGTATGCAGTGAATTCCTCCGCTTCAACCACGCCTGGCACCACAATTTCGTCTGGTATGTAGTGCACTGGGAAGAGGCTGAAGGAGCGAAAGAGGAGAGCAGGCGCAGGCACAGTTGCATGCCAGCGCAGCGAGTGCAGTGCATTGAGCTGGTGCTGCGAGTGCCGTTGACATTGCATAGCACAACATGCCAAAGGCATACAGGCACTTGCTGCAGCAGTGAGAAATGGTCCCACCAGCATCCAGGGTCTTTGACATGCCACATGTGAATGCTGCACACTGCGGCTTACAGGAAGCGGTCGATCCATATGTCACCATCGTCAATGCACAGGAAGAGGTTGTGCACTCCTTTGGTGAGGGTAAAGGCAGAGGTGCTTCCAGCTCCACCCTTTGTCCATGCCCCTGTGTCAGCCATCACATCTGCTGCAGCTTTGTATGGTACCACACCTGACCAGGCCCCAACCTGCAAACAAATGCAATCCAGCAGGGCGTTGCGCATTTGCATGATACGTGACTTGCTTGGCCTGCTGTACTGGGACCAAAATGTGATGTGCACTATGTGCAGGTTGCGCTGCCTGCCCTAGGGATGGCACTCCAGTAAACTGCAGAACCAGTGCCAACCATTGGCAAGCCTTGAGGGCTGTTTGCTACACCTTGCACCCCCGTGTGTTATGGTTCACAGCTCATCAATTGCTGTGCCCATATACTCCAAGTACATGTATGCATACATATGCATACATTTCTGAAGTACTTCTGAAGCATATGTATACATACGTAATATTGCATATGTAGTACAGTAGTACTCTAAATTACATGCACTTGTACTACTGAAGTGTACCTACTTCAAACTATATGTACATACATACGGCCCATGTTTTCAACCCGCAGATGGTGACGTGCATTTGCCAGTGTGGTGAAGGATCATCACACCCCTACATGCGCCGGCGCCCGCGGCCCTGTACTCCTTAGTCCATGTGTGTAGCCCATTAGCTTTCACATAGTTGACACGGCCGCGCACGCGAGTACGGGGCGCCGTTCATAGTCTGGCGCATAGCAGCTACTAGTGTAGCACTTGCAGCGTGCGCACACATAGAGCCCCACACAGTCTCTCTTTAGCGCAAGACTGTCACAGCCTACACGACGCACTAGTGGTACTCGCGCAACTTCAGCACCCGCGGCCGCGCGCCGCGCGCACACACACGGAACTTCTATCTAACCCTAACGACATCTGACATCCCCGGCAGGCCACCATGGTAGCAAGCGGCCACCACGGGTCCACCCCCATGGTGTGCGTGCCTGCTCGCCTGTGCGTGCACCCACACTGCTGCTGCACCGCCACGGCACGCGTCAGCCTGCCACTCAACCCTGCTGCCGTTGCTTCCGCTACTGCAACGCTTCCCAGGTGAGGTGTTTTCTCTACTCGCTTGGCACACCGTGGGGACTTTGCATGCTCGCATACACACACCGGCAATGGAGGCGACCACAACGGAAATCGGCTACGAGAGGCATGCAAAACGTCTGTGCGGACAGGCAGGCCCGCCTTAGGATACACCGCCGCCTCGCACTACAGTAGGAGAAAAGTCCCGTTGTCACATGCCCAAGCTCAGCGTCATCAGTTCTATGTCACGTGCAAGCACTTGGTGGTACACAGTGCCAATGTGCTCACTTTGGTGGCTGCACCGTCCACGCAGAGCTGAGAAGCATCAGCGGGAAGAACAGCGTCCACGAGCAAGCTCAACTTGAAGTTGTAGAGTGGGATGTTGAGGTTGTTGTTGTTGACAATGTAGAAGGCATACAGCTCCATGTCCTCTGGAACTTGCACCTGTCACAAGGTGGCACAGCATGATGACACAGCAGTAGCAGGGATAAGTGCGCAGGGTTAACCTGCTTTGATTAGTGGACACATGCCTGATGTCAGGTCTCAAGCACACACCATCATGGGCTTCGGAATGTTGAGCACATGAGTCGTAAACGCTGCCACGTGTGAGGAAACCATATGCCTGCACAGGCACACTGAACTTCTGGATAACAGCACCAGTCATGCATCAACGCTCATGTTGAAATTCACCTGGTACCGCAGCCACTGCCCTGGGCCTGTGTCTCCCACCATCCAGTTGTCCACCCCGCCACTGTTTGGTGGGCCAGCCTGCACGACAGGGCAGCCATTCTCACCAGCTGCATAGAACCCTGTGGCATCTGCAGCAGCAAGGCCACACATAGGGCATTGTCATTCCCGAACAAACTTGCACTTGTGCACCATTATTTCACAAGTGTGTTGTCGCACAGAGAGTCGTGCGCGCATCAACCAAGCAACTCAGGTGCCACATGCGCGCCTATTGGGCTTCTCAACAGCAGCAGAATTCTTGTGCGCAAAACCTGCTCCAAGGCACCGCACATGTATATATATATATATACATTGTCTGCTTGCAAGCAGCAGCTGGCAGAACTGCGAAATGGGTGGGGTGCGGGTGCAGCACCAGGTACATAGCACTCGCCGTTGATGAAAAACTCCGTTTCCACTGGCCCCGGCAGCTGTATTGGCCCAAGCTGTGGCACAAATGTGTCACCAACGTAGCACACAGTCTCTGGGGCAGCCGCCATTATCTCTGCTAGTGCTTTGCAGCACCTACGCGGCGGTGCTGGTTGCGTATCTTGTCAGGCACCATGCTGTGTGCACCTGCACCTGCACAGCGGTGCCAGTGAAGGAGTGGATTGAAGCTCAGTTGAGGTCGGCAGTCATCATGTTCATCTTGTACATGATGCTGCATGACTGAGGGTGCTTAAACGCATAAACCACTGCCACTCAAAGCCCAGCTACATGTAGAGTAGGGCATGCCACACAATACTTGTGCATGCTAGCACATACTTCTGAAATAGATACCAAGAGCCCGCATGTTGTGGGAGCGCGCCATGTGTGAGACAACGCCTGAAGCTAAGTGACCTGAGTGACTGGAGCAGACAAATCGCCAGCTTGGCGCAAGTTGGGGGTTGTTGCCGCGTGCCATTTACTGACCTGGCCAAGTAGCAAAGCCTGCAGGCAGGGTGCTGAAAATGGGGTGCATGCTTAACCACAGTTTTCAGTGGTGCAGCTTTTGTTGCCGGGTACTGGACAAGCCGGTGACACACATGATCTGTTTATGCCTCATCTGCAGCACCTTGAAAAGGAGCTAGATAATGCAGTTGATAGTCATTGACCACACATTTTTGTCTGATGCCCAACGTGCCAGCCAGTTTCAAGGGCGCTTTTAACTTGCTAGCGTGTGTGCAAAACAGGGGCATACACCCTCAGCTGCTCTGAGCGTGGCACCGGCCGGAAATTGAGGGTTGGGATACAGCTGCTACTGGGTGGGTGAGTGAGTGCCAGGTATCCTGGTATATCATTGCTGCGGTGCTGGTACTGCTTACCACCTCCACCACCAGCAGCACTGGGAGTAGCAGCAGCAGTGCTCTGCCTGCGCCGTGTCGGGTGTGCGTGACTTCAACACCAGCAGTGCCAGCTGCTGCTGCTTTTCTGTTGCTGCTGCTGTTGCTATTGCTGCTGTGCGCAACCCACATACTGACACGCCGTGATATCGGCCTCAAGCTGTCAAGTGCTGGGTAGTCAAGGCAGATGCGCTCTACTAGTAGTCACCGCGCTCTGTGTGCGCTCACCTGTACGGCTCACCTGTACGTGTCTTGTGCCCCTCGTTGCAGAGCACGCCAGGAGCGGCACCCGACCACGCCGGCTGTCCGAGTCACGAACAACCGTCAGCTGTAAGTGCCGTATGAGCAGGCCAGTCACGGTAGCCATGTAGAGAGAGGCAGTGGGAGACTGGCTTGCGGCTGCCCTGCCGCTACTGTTGACCGTTGGGGGCATGCGGCACTGACTCCCAATTCCCGAACTGAGCGGAGTGAAGCTGTGAGAGGAGTTGGGAGCCAGGCATGGATTAGACAGCGCACAAAAGCGCACCAGCATTGGCAGGAACCAGGTGACACCCAGGCAGTGCTCCGAACGAGGCCCGGGCAGCTGTATGGGGTGAGAAGGGTGTGTTAGTCAGTCGTCTTGCAACCAACATCCCCCACCACCCGTAGACAGTTCCGTGGAACGTGGAAAGATCCAACCGATAGGATCTTTTCAAAACTTTTTAGTTGTTTGACAGAGGAGAAAGAGAGGGCGGGCGGAAGTGAAGGAGTGGTCTCGGGCGTTCAAGGAGGCTACCGGTGGAACAGTGACACCAAGGCCAGCAGCAGCAGCCACAGCAGCCGGAGGTAGTGCAGCAGCGGCAGCGGCTGCTGCTGCGATGGCAGCAGCACGTAATGCTGCTGCTGGCGCTGCACCTGCATGATGAACGCTGGAGGCGGTACCAGCCACAGCACGCCACCTGCCAGGATACGGAGCCACTGCTGCGATGCACTGGTTGGTGACGACAACAACAGCGTTGGCGATATCGTCACTGGCACGAGCAGCAGCAGCAGCTGAAACAGGATCTGCATACGTTCCTGACGACCCGTTTCCCGCTGTCAACGGGTTTTGGAGCTCCTCCCTGGTGTCACCTGCAGGTCAGCACCCTGCCATAAACCCATTTCACTTCCCTTCCTCCAACGCAGCACTGCCGCATGGCGCATGCCAGGTGCTGGCAGTACGAGGCCTGGGCCCAGCGGCAGACGGCGACTACCGCCTCGTCACAGTATCAGCCGGAACAGCGCTCAATGGCCGCCCTGTGTGGGTGCGCCCACGCCTGGGAGATTCGCGCCTGCTGTACTGGACACCTACATATGGCGGTGCATGGGTGGTGTCGGGGGGGCCAGACGTCACGCGCCACCGTGTGCAGGCCTTCAGCAGGCCACCGGACGGCGCTGCGCCTCCTGTACCACCAGAGGAAGCATGGGCAGTGTTTGACCCAGCAGCAAGGCAGTTCAGGGCGGTGCAAGGAGCTGTGACCTTGACATGCCAGCCGTGTCTGACACTTTCTGTCACCGGCGGCCTGCTGTCGCGTTTGTCAGTGTGCAAGGGTAATTACGTGCTGCAAGGCCTGCAGCGCGCTGCTGTGCATGCAGGCGGTGCAGACGTTATCACATGGGAGCACGTCTCCATGCCATGCAGCCTCCGCCTGTCACGTCCTGACGGCACCAGCAGCACAGCGATGGCGGTGTGGCAGCTGCACCGACACGGGCGCAACGTGGTGCAGTACACCTCACAGGAGGCACAAAAGTGCCTGGTGTGTGGGCGCACTCCTCTGCTGCGCCACCCAGACATGCGCTGCGTGCAAGCGGGAGGAACAGCAGGCGTGGAGTTTGTGTACGAGGGTGGTGCTGGCGGCGGTGTGCTTGACTGTGCACAGCACGGCGCCGTGGTTGGGGCGGAGACCCTGGTGGTGCATATAACGCTGCGCATGGCACCAGGGGTGGTGGTGCGGGCGCAGGCGCATGCGCACGTCACCGTGGACGGCGAGTCTGCAGCTGCCTTTCCTGTTTACACTACCATCAGCAGCAGCAGCAGCAGCAGTGGCGGCGAAAGCACAGGGAGTGACAGCGGTGACGATGTGTCGGGTCCGCAGCAGCAGCAGCGGCGGCGAGTGCCCAACTTTTTGGGGCTGGTGCTGCACATAGAGCGCATACCCGGCAGTCACCACATTGATATGTGCCTGGCGCATGGGCCCGAGGTGCCTCCGCAGGGCGGCGGCTGCATTGCGCGTGGGCGTGCGTGGCTGCACGTACACGAGGACGGCCAGGTGCTGGTGGCGGCGCGGGGGTGGGCGGCACGCGCGGCTGCGTTGGAGCTGGCGATGCCTCGCACCAGGTGAGTATGCCACACACGGCAGCTGCCGCAGTAGTTTTCGTTCTTGGGCACAGGCAGCGTTGTCATTGTCTTTTGCGTGAGGGTGCGGTAGCGCACCAAACTGTGTGCTGTGTAGCTGTGACTGGTCCAGGGCACACACACAGCGGCACCATTTGACAGACTGCACTGCAGGCACACCCCTGCTTATGCCAGCCACCGATTCCGAATGGTAAGCTGCTTCCGGGTGTCTAATGTGTGCTGGTGCCGTTGCGCCTGTGTTTTGTCAACGTAGGCCAGTGCCTGCGCATCCAAGCGGACGCCTGCACGTACTGTTTTTGATACAGCTCAAAGTGGTGGATGGCTACAATCTGCACGTGCTCAACCAGGCAGTCATGTTGCCACAGCTGACAGGCGGTGCCATGACCACGTCACTGATTGACCTCACGTGCACAGAGGTAAGGCGGGGAGGCGCAGCAGTAGTGCAGGTGCCATGCTTTTCTGAGGTTGGCATGTCAAGTACTGTTGAGGTTGGTGCATGTGGCTGTGGTTGAAAGACTAGTTACAAGTGACCTGTCCGCGTGCAGCAGCGGCTGGGCAGGGCCGACTTGCAAATCCACCTCCGGCGTACCTCAATTCAAGCCTACTTGAGCGTGCTGTCGAGGTACGGCAGCAAGCTCTCTATTGAGTGCCCGCTTGTGACTTACAGTGCCACATGCATCCACGCGATGCACTCTGAGGAGCCTGTGCCATGATGTGCCTGAGCAATCTGCACTGTGCTGGTACATGGGTGCCCTGCACCCAGTCCCTTGATGCCATTGTCCATGGCGGTCACACCTGCTGCTGCTGCTGCTGCTGCTGGGCACCTGCACTGGCACCTGGCCAGTCCCTGCCAACGCCCTCTCTTCTACCGCGAGTTCAGGCTCTGGGAGTGCCCCTTGCCCGCCCTTGCATCCAGCTGCCCACGGCACTGCTGCCGGCCGAAGTGCGCGCTAGCAGCGTGGCCCAGCACGCATGGGTGCGGGAGCAGCTGCTAGGCGCTGCAGATTGGTCAGGCGTGCACGTGGACCTGGCACAGGGCCTGGCTGACGTTGCAGCGGTCATGGCGGCGGCAGATGCGTTTGTCATGCCATCAGCTGGGGACTTCGCTGCGGACCTGTCGTAAGTTTCCTTTTGCCTCGCGCGCAAGCACTGTGCAGCTTTCCACCATGTTGTGCCACTAGCAGCATGCACAATGCAGGCATGTGCTTGTACTTCAGAGCATGCTGCACGCAGAATCGCCGTGCTTGTGCTGGCCGGCCAGGCACCAGCAGCAGACACACCATCAACCATCTGCCTCTAGCAGCTCACAAAGGATGCGCTTGCCCCCACCCTGCTGTCTGCGGACGTGTTCGTGGCGTACTGCACAGCTACCTGTGGGAGGCTGCTCGCCTGAGCGGCGTGGCAGCTCGTGTGCTGGACGGTGGCGCCAAGGCACAAGTGCCGCACACGCTCTCTGCTCGCTCCATCACAGCCGTGGTTGCACCCAGCCAGTACATGGCCACACAGCTGAGAGGTATGCGGCAGCTTGCTGTCTCAGGAGCACCCATCAAGGTCAGCATAATCGCTTGTGGCACCGCTTGCCAGCGTACACTGCTGCACTCAGTGCCTGATCATTGTCTCAGTATATAAGCACCTCCAGCACATGCCATAAATAGCAGCATTACTTGCTGTACGTTTTCCATGTTTCTCGCTGCCGTGCAGGTGTGCCACCCTCTCATTGATGCTCAGCGTCTCAGCCCAGCCGCCGTGCAGCAGATGTGCCACAACAGCAGTGATGCGACTGGTGCTGCTACGAGCGCCAGCCATGCTGGCGCACCACTAGATGTGCCACCCATCAAGTTTGTGTACGTGGGCCGCCTCAGCACTGAGAAGTCTGCAGCAGTCTTTGTGACAGCACTGGCTGCGCTGCACGTGCTCACCAACGGCAGTCCACCATTCACAGCTGCCCTGGTGGGCCATGGCCCGAACAACGAGCCTTTGCAGGAGCTGGCACAGCAGCTGGGCATTGCCCACATGGTCACCTTCACAGGCTACCTCCCACCAGAGCGCAGCACGTGTGTGGTGGGAGAGGCGACGGCTGTGGTGTTACCTTCACTGTGCACAGAGTCATTTGGCATGGTGGTGCCTGAAGCCATGCTGCTGGGTGTGCCAGTCATCACCTTTGGACTGGGCGGCGCAGGTATGTCACATGCCGTTGCCATGTGTGGTCATGCCATGTATGCGTGGCATGTGGTACTACTGGTACCACCACATTGCATGCGAATCGTGAGCGCATGTTCAGAGGTAGTACGTGTAATGTAGTGCGCGTCACGTTGCAGAGATGCGTGTACTGTGGTGAGCACCATGGTGCACTGTGCCTGCTGATGTCACAGCACATACCCTGAATGCATTGTTGTATCAGGGCTGCTGCAAGGTGTGATTCTAGGCATTGCAGCCTGAGCGCATTGTTGCACCTTGCACCTCTGTATTTTACCGTGCATTGACACACTTGCATTGCTGTACAACTTGTGCTGTTGTGTTGCAGCTGAGCTGGTCCGGCACATGCACAGTGGGCTTATAGTGGAAACGCCCACGCCTTCCGCGCTTGCACAAGCCATGGAACTTCTGGTGAGCATACCCAAGTGTTGCTGCTTCATGGTGCTTCGCAAGCATCTGCTGTGTGTGAGGTGACATGACTGCTGTTTGTGTACTTGCCGCAGCCTTAGATGGTAATGGACTTGGTTCCTATGCCTGCTGAGCACAGACATGGTAAGGTGTGCGCTGGTGCAGCACACAACATGGCTGACGCCTGCTTTAGCATGCATGACTAGCGCCTGCTTTAGCATGACAGTGGTGTTAGGTTTAGGGTTAGGGTTAGGGTAAGTAGACTGTTCAAACACTAGACTGCCAACTTGGCAGCCAACGCAAGCAGCATTTGCTGCTGTGACTGTTGCTAAGCACAGAGTCATGCCGGCACTGCCACCCCCCTGTGTGTTGCACAACCTGCTGTGTACACAACCTGACCTGGTGCAGATTAACGACGGCGCACTGCGAGACAGGCTGGGAGCACAGGCTGCCAGTGACGCAGCCATGTTCATGGACAGGGACATTTCTGTGCAGTGCTTTGGCGATTTTTATGAGCAGCAGATACTGCGCTCTCGTACAACACAGACCGGCACACACGCTCAACAGCCAGCATAATAGACAACACATGTCATGTGCATTTTATGGCGTAGCATGTGTCCTGTTGCTGTACACATGCCGTGTGTTGCACACATTGGGCTGGTGCGCATGCATGCGAGGCACTGTGTGTCTTGTTGCTGTACATGCCGTGTGTTTGCACACATTGGGCTGGTGCGCATGCATGCAAGACGCTGTGGAGCGCGTGCATGCAAGATGCTGCCAAAGCTTATTAGGCTTGCCCAATATAAGGCATGGTATGTCAGCATGCGCTCGAGAGACAGCAGCACAAAGCAGACCCAACGCAGGCTACCAAGAGCCACCAGTCATGTTCAACCAAAATGAATGCACCTGTTACAAAAAAGGCTAGTCCGCCTGCTGGGCAGCTGCAGGCATGGTGCGTGACGCAGCTCTCAGTATATCTGCCCATCTGATGGTCACCAGCTGCGCAGCCGCCGCAGGCATGCTAGTGCCCACTGCGCATGCACCGCCTGCACTATCCTCCTGCTGCAAGGGCATGCCAGCAGTATGCCCTCCGCTGCTCGGCACTGCATCTGCACATGCTGCACGGTGCCCAGAGCCTGTGCCTGCTGCCAACGCGCGTACAGCTGCCACAGCAGCGCCGGCCTGCTGTGCGGTGTCGTGCACATGCTTGTACCAAGCCAGCAGTGACTGCTCCTGCAAAAGGGTCAGAGCCGGCAACAGCTCTGACTCACCTGCGGCACCAGGTCCGCCACTGCTTTTCTGTGTGCGCCTGACACTGCTGCCCGGCAGTTGCTGGCCAGCGGTAGCACTGCCGCCACGCACAGCTCTCCGCAGATGCGGTGAGGGGTCAGACAGCCAGCCCCCGCCGCCGCCCCGCGCCGTTGCCACCTTGCCGCCGCCGCTGCTGCACGCCGTCGCACCGCCAGGGGCGCATCTGCTGTGCACAGCCGCCCTGCTGCCTGCCGCTGCTCCAGAGGTGCCAGCCGGGGCACGCCGCAAAGGCGAGCACCTGCCTTTGTGCCTGGCGCCTTGCTCAGCCACCGCTGCAGCTGTGGCGTTGGTGGTGTTGGCGGCACTGGTGCGTTGCGCTGCTGCCAGTGACTGAGGCCGCCCCTGGTAGAGGTACAGAGGTCGTGCCTCCTCAGTGGGCCCCACCCACTCACTGTCACTGACACTGTGTCGGGCCCTGTGGGTTGCTGTGGGTGGCGATGTCGTCAGCAGCACTTCTGGTGTGTTAGGGTTGCCCCTGTTGTGGGCACCTGCTGCTGCTGGTGGTGGTGTGTCAGTTTCTGTTGGATAACTGCCAGACTGCGCTATGGCATGCGCCGGCACCGCGATCTCAGGCACAGCACCAACCACAATATCGCTCATGGGAGCTTGCGCAGGAGATGCTGTTGGTGGCGGCAGCGGTGGGGTGGATGGCGCTGGTGGTTGTGATGAAGGCGACGTTGAGGCTGGCGGTGGTGACGCTGGCCGTTCAGCGTGTGTGCTGTGTGGTGATTGCACCACCTGCCCCTGCTCATCAATGTGCAGCTCCATTGTGTCTGTGCCACTGCTGCTGCCCCACGCAGCGCCGACAGCCACAGCCACCGTGCTGTGCGGCTGCTCCTGCTGCAGCCGCACCTGAACAGATGCTCGCTCCTGCTCCTGCTGCGCCTGCGGCTGTCCCTCCTGTTGCTGCACAGCAGCGGCCCCAGCTTGTCGCAGCGCTGATGGCGGCAGCAGCTCCTGTCCCGTGCACACCAGCGAAACAATGAGCTTGAGGGTTGCCATGTGCACTCCCCGTGAGTCCCTCAGGCGGATGACCTGCGCTGCAGAGCACCAGGGCTGCACACCATTCATGAGCACAGTGCTGCTGCTGCTGCCAGCACGAGAGGTGCCCCTGCTAGTGATGGCATCTGAAGAGGGTGCCAGATCGCAGGTGCTGAGGCTGCAGAAGGCGTGCAGCTTGGCCTGCTGCGGCGACAGTGGTGTCACCAGCATGACGGTAAGGCTGCCGCACAGCAGCGCGGCATGCAGCTCCACGGGACGCATGGCGAAGGTGCATCGTTTGCCGTGAAATAGGTTTTCACTGCCGGCATCGAAAGTCAGAGGCGCGAACCCAAGGAACTGCATCAGCAGCAAGCAGCAGAGGTGGAGCAACAGCAGCGTGTGAGAGTGAGTGTCGCATGGGATGTGCTGGTGCGGTGGCAAGGCTGCGAACACTGCTGAGAAGGGTAGTAACTGCCACCTTCGGCAAACAACGAGTGAGGATTCGCCGCCCATATACCAACAGTTGCGCAAGCCATACCGGAACTGCGTGCTCGTCCCGCGCTCTTCCCCGCTCGAGGCATTGCGTGGTTGTTGTTCAGGCATGTACCTGGAAGCAGATGCTTGCACCATCACCAACAACAGCTCCAGCCTGGGTAGTCTCTACCCCGCCTGCGAAGACATCCAACGCGAAGCACTCCAGCGCACCATCGCCGCCGCCTCCACCGCTGCCTGCCATCAGCGATGAATTTTCTGACCACCCCTGTTATTGATCATGGTCATGGTTTAGGTTTAGGGTTATGGCAGTTGATGTAGCACAGTTGTTGAAGTTGGTGAGAGCCGTTGTTCAAAGGTTTGCTTGATCAATTACTTGCTGTCGTGTGCGGGCCATGGACGTAGCGGACGATGGCGTGACTGCGCTGGAGGCGCTGCTAGCGGAAGTCAGGCAGACCCTGGGTGGCACTCGCTCCCTCTTTGCCACGCCAGCGAGGCCAGGCAATAAGCACTCTCGACAGCAGCGGCAGCAGCTACAGCCAGCACCACCGCCAAGTGATGTCAAAGGATGCGGCTGGAGCAGGAGCAACAGCAAGCGGTTCGCCAATCCGCCAGTCTGCTGCAGCCCCGGCAGGCAGGCTTGTGCTGCTGCGCTGGAAAACGCCTACAATGCGGTGAGAGTGAGGGCGCCAGTCGTGATAATCAGAGCTCCCGCCAAGGTGCACCGCCACGGGCAGCGCGAGGAGGGCGCTGGGGCTTGCCTTGGCGGCGCCGCCGAGGAAGGGCAGTGGATGGTGGATGGTGGTGCCTGCAGCCGTGACAGCGGCAGCGACGGTGGCTGTGGCGGCAGCTGCGACTTCTGCCCCGCCTGCGATGCCACCTGCTGCTATGACTGCGAGTGCGTGTGCCACAACCCACACACTGAGCTGGAGCTGGTGGACCTGGATGCCGCCTGTCAACATGCACTGACATCTTCTGCCGCCGAAACTCAGGCACTGCCAGCTGTGCCACCTGAGGTGATGCTTCAAGGCCCGCTGATGCATGAGGACGTGTGCTTCACAACATTGGAGGGCGCTCTGACGCCAACATCATGGCGGATATCAGAGCCATCGCCACGGCGGCAACAGGAGCAGCGGCAGCAGCTGGCGCGAGCGGCGGTGCTGGCAGCAGCAACAGCAACGGGAGGCTCAGCAGTGGCAGCAGCGGCGGCAGTGGTGGTGGATCAAACACCGCAGGGGGAGGCTACGGCGGCGCGTGCTGATGTGGGCAGCTGCAGTGAGTCAAAAATAGCTATCAAAGGTGGCACAGGGCATGGCATGAGCAGCTGGGGCGTGTGCATGACATGTGATGGCACCTGCTGGTATGCCTGCGAGTGCGACTGCCACCTGCCTCACAACCCCGCCGCCACCGCCAGGGCGCCTGCAGACAGCGACAGCAGCAGCGGCGGCGACAGCGCCACTGGTGGTTGCAGCAGCGCGGACGTTCAGGGAAGCCAGCAACAGCGTGCGCAACAGGCGCACCCGGCTGCTAGTGCTGCCAAGTTGGAGACTGCATTCCAGCTGCTGGAGAGACATGCCCCAGCGTACAGCTTTGGGTGCAGCCGCCGTTCTGTGCTGGCGGGTCAACATCAGCAGGGCTCAGCAGGGCTTATGTACGACACCTCAGCGGCTGATGCGCTTCTCAGGCCACGCACAAGGGGTGGCACCATGCCAACTGCGCCACGCTTCCCACCTGACAAGCCACCATCGGCTGGTGAGCCGCTTACCTCAGCAGCAGCAGAGGCAGCAACAGCAGCGCCGCAGCAGGGTGCGCAAGGTGGCAATGCAATCAGGCTGGCAAAGCCGTGCACGGCACAACAGCGCACACAGGGCGGCGGCAGGAGTGGCAGCACTGCCAACAGCGCGCCACCTCTGCAGCAGTGGCGCAGCAGCACCGACGCACCGCCGGCGGCTCCAGCCAAGGATATTACACCGGGGCCTGGCGCTTACAACGTTGATGCCGCCGCTGGCAAGCGGCGGCGCGGCACTGGCGCGCTGCCATTTGCGGTGCCGCGCACGGAGCTGAGGCCACGTGCCCGCCGTGCTATCACGCTCAGCGCACTGCTAACCTCGCGGCTGGCGCCTGGCGCATACGACACGGAGGCTGGCATGCGCGCATCGCGGGTGAGGCGGGATGTGCTTGGGTGCGTGCCGCCACTCACCAAGGCGGAGCAGGCCACGGCGAAAGAGCAGGAGCAGCGGTGGCTGCGGCACTGGCGGCGGCGGCTGCGGAACTGTGGCAGTGTCAGCGCCACTGACCAGCAGCAGGAGGGAGAGGGGCGCTGCAAGGAGCGGGCAGAAGGAGAGGGCTGGCGCAAGGTGGAGCATGGCCGCCGTGGCTATGCCAGCAGCGACAACGACAGCATCAGCAGCAGAGGGTCAGAGGTGCGTGCAAAGCGCACAGCGTACAGGCGCAGACGAGGAGGTCGCAGCTACAGCAGCCACAGCAGCAGGAGCAGGCGGGAGGTGTGCTGCAAAGAGCGTGCTTGTTCCAGTAGTGATGAGCAGCAGCAAAAGCGAAGAGGCGAGGCAGGCGCCAAGGAGCTTGCTGACGGTGCCGACAGGCGGCGCATGGGCAGCCCTGAGCGCCGATACAGGCAGGAGCGTGACTGCAAAACACGTGCTTCACTCAGCAGCAGCAGCGGCAGCAGCAGGGAGCGGGGGCGTCGCTCGGCATCCACACGGCGGCGCCCACCTGCGGACCTGCCTCCAGCTCTGGACGCCGCGGTGCGGCCGCGTGCCAGGACAGCCGTTTTTGCGCCGCGACAGGCGTCCACAGCGGTGGGCGTCACGCGGCGCAGCGCGGTGGCCCTGAAGCTTGCGCAACTAATGCGCAGACGCGAAACCACCGGCGGCGGCGAGTACGCTGTCGAGGCAGCTAAGGCGCTGGTGGAGCGGCGGGGCGATGCTGGCGGCGCGCTGTTCGGGCGGCAGGCTGCAGCAGCGGCGCGCGAGCGAGAGAGGCTGGCCGCACGGCCGCGTGTGCAGCGAGCCAGGGGGCTTGCCCGCCAGCACGCCACACATGCCCACCGGCCTGTGCTGGCCACGGAGCTGCCGCAGGCCTGGGCCACCAGCGAAGGCGAAGGTGGCGGTGGTGGCGCGGCAGCGCAGGCGTATCGGCAGGTGTGGACGCGTGCGCGCGGCGTGTTCCGCTACCACTCGGATGCGGAGCTGGAGGAGAGCACAGCGGTGGCGGCAGTGCGGCGGCTGCGTGCGCTGCAGCGTGCTCAGCGGGACTCCATCGGCCTGCCACACGAGCCGTGGCGGCTGCAGGAGCACCACAGGGCAGGCATGTACGCAGCCGCTGCGGGGCGCGACAGCGTGGCGGTGCCACGCAAGGGGCGCGTGCGCACTGCCGCGTTTGGCGCTCCATTGCGCGAGCAGGAGCGCCAGGCGCCTCTTGGTCCTGGGCACTACGACGTGGAGGGAGCGGCGGCTGGAGCAGATGGCGCAAATGGCGGTCATGGACTGGTGCCATTTGAGCGGCAGCTTGGCCGGGAGGGAGCTGGCGAAGCACGGAAGGGGGAGGAGAGACCCGTGCTGGAGCTGCAACCCGACCCATTTGTGGGCAAGAAGCGGGCCAAGGCCTTCACTTTTGCTCAGCCGCACGCCGGCAACAGCCGCTCCGGCGCTGGCGGCTACGGCAGCGCTGCAGATGGCCTGGAGGCAATCGGCGCTGGTGGCGTGGCACAGGGTGCGGTGCTTGAGCTGGACCCTGAGTCCGCCCGTGCAAAGCTAAGGCACCGGGGCGGGGGAGTGGACGGGCCGGACTTGTCACGCATGCGCGGGCGTGGCGCTGCGGCTACCACACACAGCCGCAAAGGAGCTCCTGAGGGCGGTGACACTGACAGACCTGCGGACGGGCAGGCGCTGGTGTTACCCCCAGCGCCCACGGACCCAGGGGCGCCTGCACCGCGAAGGTTCACCCTGTACTCACAGCCGCGCTTTTCACGCAGCAGCGGCGGCGGTGTGGAGGGTGGGGGCAGCAAGCCCGCAGGTGACGTGC
Organism: Ophiocytium majus; assembly: GCA_032358315.1. Classification (NCBI taxonomy): domain Eukaryota; class Xanthophyceae; order Mischococcales; family Ophiocytiaceae; genus Ophiocytium; species Ophiocytium majus. The sequence goes on along the minus strand of JAULBY010034004.1, from coordinate 18,634 downwards.
TGGAGCTGGAGCCCAAGGAGGAGGCTGTGCGGACACGTGCTGTGGCGTCATACACGCCGCAGTGGTCCAAACAGCAGGGCAGCCGCTTTCCAGTCCGCCACAGAGATGGCGCCGACGCCCACATGGATGAGCTGCTGGCAGCAGGTGCCGTTACGGCCGCGGACGCACGCGAAGCAGCTGCAAGGGAGGCACAGGCGGAGAGCGCTCGCGGTGCAGCGGTGGAGCGTGCGGAGCGGGAGCTGCTGCGGCACCGCGGAGGTGGTGCTGCCATTGACATGGCGCGACAGCTGAGTCCGCGTGTTGCATTGCTTGAGCCGCCTGTGGTTGATGCGGGTGTGGGTTGGGTTGAAGCAGGTGACTCTCTGCCAGCAGGAGCACATGCTCAGCAGCAGGCAGGGCAAGGCGTCCTGTCGTGGAAGCGGGTGTCAGAGCGTTTTAAAAGGGCACCAGCACACACTGCTGCTGGCACTTGCGGTGAAGCCAGTGGGGACGAGAGGCGGGAGGAGCTGATATTGGAGCCTAACCCCTACATTGGGAAGCAGGGCGTCAAGGCGCACCCAAAGTGGTAGCAGCAGTCGCGGTGACGGTGATGTTTTTGCAACCGCCGCTTGCAGTGAGCGCAGGTACATATGCACAGCATGCACGTAAATACTTAGCACTGCTGGTTTGTCAAGCATGGCACACGCCAGTAACGTTGCCAACAGGGGGCAACTATTCCGAATCCGATGCTACTGCTGCTGCTGCTGTGTGTTTGCTGCTTGTTGCGGTGTTGACGGTGCTTGTTGCAGTGCTGCAGATGTGTCACATGGCACGGCAATGGACACACCGTGTCAACTGCGCATGTGATTGCGCGGCATGCGCATCTGGTGTGTCCGTTGTCGCAATGCCCAGTTAGCCCCCCCCCCCAAAAAAAAAAGGCTGCAGAGCTGTATTCACTGTACTGTAGAACAGGCATGGCAGCAGCAAAGTGCATGTGCACTGGCCTGATGACGACCAGAGTGAGAGAATCAAAGGTCATGTCATCCCCTGGCATGTGATGTCATTTACAGATGTGTGTGTAGCGCACCTTGACTGCGCTGTTCAATGCTGCTGTCACATATGCACCCCTGCAAAAAATGCTCCACATCGTTGGAGGTGTCCGGTATGTACCATGCATGATGCCACTCACTTTGCTACAAGCACACATGCCAGTAGCCTGTACAAAACTGCACTGGCCTCAGCCGCACATGCGCTAGCCGCGCATGCCACCAGTCATGCAATCAACACAATGCCGCTGTGCGCCAACCAGTCTGGGCCCCAAATGATGCGGTAGCACACAAGTGTACTGGTGCTGCCTGCTGCTCACTTTGCTGCTCTGCCACTTTACTTTGTTGCCTCAGCAGGGCGTTCCTGCTCCTTGGCTGCCGCCTCAGCTGCTGCCCTCTCCTCGTCCTGCTTGAGCAGCGCTGCCACACGCTCCTCAGTCACCTCCTGGGGCAGCATGATGTGCACCTCCTGCTTCTGCCACGGCGGCAGCGTGAAGGGGGGGGTGTAGCCACACAGCCGCCAGCTGTTGGCGGTAGGTTCAGGCTTGACCAGGTTGGTGAGTAGAGTGTCCTTGACGCACAGCTCCACCATCTCCTTGAGCTTGGCGAGGCCACCATCGCGGACGCGGCCGTACCAGGTCAGGCACAGCACAGTCTGCGACAGTGGCAGGGCAGAGAGGCGAAGCCGGTGTAGACGGGCAAGGTTAGAGTTCATGCGCGGTGCGCATGCATGTGCGGCACATGATGTGTCATATATATGTATAAGACTTACATACACCGCACACTAGGACGAAGGTGTGATCCACTAGGGTAGTGCCGTGGCAACATGCTACATGCGCTTATATCGGAGTGCACAGTGCTGAGCATGGCCAACTCGTTAGCTGGCTACAGGGGATAATTTGGTCATGATGTTGCCACTCACGCGCACGCCATGTGCATAGGGTTTTCCGCCGCAAGCAGAGTTTTATAAATACAAACTTGCGTACACATAAGGTCATCGACCATGGATTGATGCTGTACATACAGGCACATGCAACCACCAGCGTCATTGCCACCCATATGCCATTGCATGACCAAACAGGGCTAGAGTGCTGCCACCACAAAGAATTGAAAGCAGACCGCGCACTCATTGCAGGCCAAATGGCATGCTCAACAAGTGCATGACATGGTGCGCTTGAAGCCCCCTTTAATCCCCCTTTCACTCACCGTAGCAGGGACCTCCTTGAGCTTGATGCGGTCGTTCTTGGGCTTGGGCAGCTGATCCAGGCTGGTGTACTTGTTGGGCATGACAAAAGCCATGGTGCCCGTATTGGCGCGCGACTCCATCATGACCGGTGCGGTCATGGCAATCTTCTCAGGCGCAGGCTCCATCAGCACAGGCGCGGTCATAGAGATGGCCTCGGCTGGCTCGTTTTCAGGCGTGCTCATCACACCAATGTACTTGGCCAGCAGGTTAAACGCGGTGGCCCTGCGGTCACGGTCGGCCGCCTCTGCATCATCTTTCTCGCTGGCGCTGGCCACTTCTGCCACCAGGAAGCTGGGGTAGCGCCGAATCTCAATGCCGCAGGGGCGCGAGGCCAGTAACGCAAACAAGGGGCTCAGGCCGTTGTCGGCGCTGATGCCCGTGCGTCCTGCAAGTGGTAGTCGTTGAGTTGGGCAGCACACAAAGGAAGCGCATGTCGCCGTGAGCTCTCACTATAATAGAGCAAGTTGTGTGCATCAGTCTTTGCTAATGGAATCGTTGTCCCTTGCTGTCATACAGAGCAGAACAGGAACCTGCAACGAACGCCTGTGTGCAAGTGTACACAGGCCGAGGCGACAGTGAAATTCGTGCCAGCAACGCTTGTATTCATGCAGGAGGGGCACATGTATGCGGGGATACCCGACTGCAGTAGGTGCTGTTCTGTCAGAACACGCATGGTGCCTTCGTGAAAGCCCGGGCAGGCGGCGAGCAACATACAACACACCACTCGCTTTCACAGAAGGAGACGCCTTTGTACACGCGCGCGCGCTAAGGTTGTGGCACAAGTACATGTTACAGCAATTGCACGTGTGAGCACCAGCTCAACGCTGCGTCCAGAGGCCGGCCGCGCGTGGGACCTGGTCACGCGCGCCAGCGCAGCGAATGACTCACCAAACACCATGCCCATATTGTCTGCTGTCGCCAAGTGCTGCTCCTGGTGGTGTTGTGTCTGAGGCTGTGTTGAGAAATTCGGCTGGCGGAGTATTTGTTGCAGCTCCCTCGCCGCACGTGCTCTGCTGCTATCGATGTCGACAGAAGGGGTATGGGTGTTGTGACAGCGCACAGAGAGAGAGATTTGAAGCTCGACACGTGGCTGCTCTCCCGGGTGTTGTTTGACTGCCCGCCCCCCAAAAGCACGACAGTGCGGAAAGAGCTTCAATGGAGGGGGGTAGGGGAACTTGTAATCTGCATGTGTGCACCGCACAGTTCTGCCAGCCAGTGAGTGTGTCCGCAGTCCAGGGGAGGGGCGAGCAGCGCCATGCTGGTGCTGCGTGTGCTCAGGGCAGCCTGCCTGTTCTGCCTGGCGTGCAGCGTGGTATGGAGCCAGGACGACTGGGGTGCACCTGAGCAGCTTCCACGACGGTACGTTCTGCTCTGCTGTTCGCACACGCACGCCGCAGCTGCGGTTGATGTCCGCCTTTGGCAGCCAGCATGTCGCTGCTCTAGCAGCAGGGTGCAGCCTCCTGGATCTCTCAGGGTACTGTTGTCGCAGGCGTCGCTGGTGTGCTCCCGCGTCTGCCCCGTAGCATTTGTTACGCGACACCTTGCAGCCAGCAACACCGCTGCTCTTTGAAAACAGGAATGCTGCTCTCGCGAGCTGTGCGGATTGAAGTGCACCTGGTGCTTGTGACGCGTTGCTTGTGACACGTTGCGCAGGCGGGGTGTGGTGGGCTTCCTGGCGTCGCTGCTGGGGTCGTGGGGGTTCTTCAAATTCTTCAGTGGCAGGAAGCGCCTCGCCAAGCTGAAGAGGAAGCACGAGCTGCAGCTCAAGCAGTTCCAAACGGAGGCCAGCAGGCAGATTCAATTACAACTGGAACCTTACGTGACAGCACTGCAGGTGAGCATGGCAAACCAGGAGCAAGATGCTTGGCGTCACATGCCCTTGCAATTTCAGCTCACTGCAGTAATCTTTATGCGTGTTAATATCTATGTGTGTGTGTGTGGCCACCAAAAGCCAGGCTGCGTTTCATCGGCACAGCAACGGCAGCCTTGTATTCATGTCACTGCGGCGGGGCCATTATTTTATCATTGAATTAAGTAACCTCATGCCACAACGAAGTCAGCTGCAATGATAAGGGCTGGTAATGGAATTTGGAACATTCAGCGTGAGCCTTGCATTCATGTGGCGCCTCAACTGCATGCACTGCTTGGTCCAGGTGCTTGGACTGCGTTGCCCCTGCCCATGCTGCAAGCGCACTCACCCAATGAGTGCCCCTGACCATGGTTCAAACTGGATGTGCTGCTGTGTTTACAACCGTGAATGACACTGCACACAACAGCAAGAGCAGGCGCGGCTGGACATCCTGCAGGACAACATCCGCATGTGGGAGACTGCGCTGTTCACTCTCCCTGACGACGACGGCAACAAGCTCATCACACCCGCAGAGTTCAACAAGTACATGGCCTCCTACAAGAAGCTGCACCCGGAGCTGGAGGACAGGGACCTGCCGCGCTTCAGGGACATGGCAAGTGCTACTATAGCTGGTACACACAGAATACAGTATGTGGTCGCAAGTAATGCTGTAGCTGGTGCTCTAAGTATGTGGCCACTGTTGCACAGGTGGGAGGGAAGTGGGGCTTGGAGCGGAGTGGCTGTACAGCTTTGTTGCTGTTACACTTACAACTGGAACCAATTTTTTACTATGACATCGGTAACTTGGACAATTTTGGCTAGATGTGTGCAGTGTATCCTGCAGGTCTGGCAGCTCATGATTCTGAGCTGGTGCCGGCTCCATGATGCGCAGTTGCAGCAACAGCATCTTCTTACCTTCCACACCAAATAAGCGGCCACGGCCATGATGCAGCTGCAGCAATGTGTAATCTTTACATAATGTGATGGATGTGTTGGACTACCATTGGCATAAGTCAATGCTATGTGCGCCATAACATGTGCGCCGCCTGCTGCATCACAAATACGAAGTAGAAACAGCACATGCCATACCCTCTCGCAGTGTACTATGTTGACTGGTGCTGGCGCTGTGCTGTGCATGCAATATCGTGCCTGTAAGGCTCTAAGCACATTCTTGTCATGACCACTTGTGGTGGTGCCGCACTGCAGGACTATGACACCTCCGGCGAGATCACCTTTGAGGAGTGGGCCACCTACCAGAACCTCATCACAGAGCAGCTGCTGGCACAGGCGCAGGCGCAGCAGCAGGCGCAGGCACAGGGCAGGCGCCCGTGAGCGCGGCAGGCACAAGCGCGGGGGCAGCAGCAGGCGCAGGCACAGATCAGTCGCCCGTTCGTGCGGCAAGCACAAGCGCGGGGGCAGCCTGGATGGTGAATCACATGCTTCAATGCCAACTTCAAGTGGGCACAGACCTTGCATGTCAGGCACAGCACGGCACGGCACTGGTTGCTGTGCCCCGCGGCGCCTTAGCAGTAGGCCTCCTGGGTCCTATTGGCAGCTTAGCCCACGCGCGCAAATCGAAAGACGCAATTTGTACCATGGCCGAAGAGCCAGTGTGTGAGGCATTCCTCCGCTGCTGCTGCTGCCTGTGGTGTTGCGGTGCGCAAAAGGTGTAGCAGTACAAGTTGGCGGGTGCACTGTAGCTGCTACAAATATGTATATTATGTGCATGAGCGGGCTGGGTACATCCTGGCACAGTGCGCTTGCAGTAGCCAACTATGTGCTACCAGCAGTGTGCCCTAGGGCGTGCCTGCGCGGTTGTGAGTAGGCGTGACCATTGGCCCACTGCCGCTGGTCCCCAGGGACAAGCGCGCCTTGCGCTGTTGTAGGCGGGCTAGCGCCTCCTGCCTGTTCTTCTCAATGCGCGCCACCTGCTCAGCAGTCAGCGCCGGCACGGCTGCCATAGCACCACTGGCAGCAGCAGGCGCCGGCTGGTGCGGCGCTGGTGTCACAGGCGCACCTGAAGCGACACCGTGCGCGGCTGCCTGAGCTGCCAGTGGCGCACTAGTGCTCTGCCTGGGCTTGTAGGGGCTGGCCGGGTGCGCCCTACCACTGCTGCCAGCAACGCGTGCGCCGGCGCTGCTCCCTTGCACGGACGGCCCTGCCACTGCTGCCGGCGCCTCCGCGGCTACCGCAGGCACAGCTGACACTGCAGCGTGTGTTGGCAGTGATGACGCTGCACCTGCGCTGCTCGCCAGCTGTTTGCTGGTTGTACCTGGTGTCGGCGTACTACATGAATGTGACCCATCCGGCGTTGACAGGTGGTACGCGCCAGGCGCATGTGGCGCGCCGCCGCTCCCGCCGCTGCTGCCCTTCATGCCGCTGGTGTGCATGCGCACTGCTGACGGCGCTGCAGCTTGTGGGGCCGTGCCTGGGCCAGGCTGCGATGCAACCCCTGCCTGAGGTCCAGGATTGCCGCCCGCGCGCACTGCACCAGCATGCGCTAGCCGCTGCTGAGCAGCTGCAGCACGGGCCGCAATAGCAGTGGCGCCGGCACCACTTGCGTTACCAGCCAAGCCAGCAGCACCTGCGCGGGTTGCTGCAGCGCCAGCAGAAGCCCCTCCGCCGCCAACAGCACCGGCAGCGCCAGCGCCAGCAGCAAAAGCTTCCTGGAGAGTCTGCTGGCCCGGGCGCAGCAGCGGCTGGGGCACGGAGTCAAACCCAGATGCGTCCTTGCTGATGCCGGTGGTGCTCTGAAGGGTGCGCTGCTTGACACTGAGTGAGCTCAGCAGTGTCTGGTCGAGAGTGGGGGTGTCGCTCAGCAGGTACTGGATGAGGCACTGGGAGGTCTGGCCAATGCGGTGGATCCTGCGCAGTTGCAGCAAGAGCACATAGATGTTGTAAGGCACAATGTTGCATGAGCACACGGCACAGCATACACACATGCGTGCACTCACACTTGAAGTGGGGTTACATGTGGATGTGTACAATGATGCACACGGCTGCATGCGCACTGCTGCTAGTTTGACAGGTGACGCACCACACATGTGGATGCAGGCTCAGCACAACCTCTGCAAGTGGCTTGAGTGTGATGCCAGCTACTTGTAAAAAGGTCAGGTACATGGCACACATGCCTGCCATTGGATGCATAAGCCTTACCTGTCCTCCGCTTGTGCTACCACCCCGGGGGTCCAGAACAGCTCCGCGAACACCGCCGTAGATGCTGCAGTCAGCGTGATGCCCACGCCCGCGGCCGTAATGCCCAGCAGTATCAGCTGCACGCGCCTCTCGTTCTGGAACCGGTCAACCAGCATCTGTCGCTTCGATTTTGGCGTTTCGCCATCAACGCGGACCATCTCCACCCCCGCCGCACACATGGCACGCTCTATGTTGTCCAGCACCTCCCGGTGGTGCGCAAACACCACCAGCTTCCCACTGCCGCTTGCGCTCCCCCCGCCGCTGCTGCTGCCGCCGCCGCCATCGCCATCATCGCTCACAGCACTGCCCTGTGAGCCTGCAGCTGCAGCTGTGCCAGAGATGGCGCCCTCACTCTCCAATGGAGGACGCGGTTCGCCACAGGCATCGCACTCGTCCTCTCCCCCGTCGTTGATGAGCGTGCACTCAGGGCAGCTCCACTGCGCACGCCGCCGCTTCCTGCTCCCGCCACCGCTGCCGGCGCTGCCACCCCTGCTGCCGCCGCTGCCCATGTAGCGGTCCATGGGCCCGCGGGGCGTTGCTGCCTTGCCCGGCGGTGACGTGAACTGCGCCTCTGGCTCGCTGTCACCACTGTCGACGTCAGCGGCTGCTGGGCTGGCGCCAGCTGCAGCGGCGGGGGCGCTGCCGCTGCCGAACAGCAGCTTTATGAGGTGCGCAATCACGCCCGCGCATTTGGCCACGCCGGTGAGCTTGCTGACGCGTGCGGTGATGGCCTGCTGGTCGCTCTTGGCCCGCGTCAGCTTGTCGGCGGTAGCCGCAGGGTCGCCCATGACAGCACTGAGTGCCGTGCGCTGCGCCAACAGGCCCACAATCTCGTCCCGTGCGGAACGCGCCACAGGAACCAGAACGATCTCGCGCCGTTTCTGCGGCAGCATCTGGCTGAGCACCTGCTCCTTGAGCCTGCGAATCATGCAGGTGGACTCCAGCACCAGGCGCAGCTCCCTTGAGTTGGTGCAGCCGGACACGTCCAGGCCTAGCGGGCCCATGCGCGCGCCGCAGTAGCGCTCAGCAAAGGCCAGCCAGTCATCGTCGGAGAAGACCTCGGGCAGCAGCGCGGAGAGAGTGGTGTACACCTCTGCTGGCCTGCTGAGCACAGGGGTGCCGCTGAGGCACACGGCGCGGGCCGCCTCGCGCTGTGCAGTACAGAGAGAGCGGCACAGGGGGCAGCAGAGAGACAGGAGAGCGCAAGCAGCGGGTTCAACGACTTGGGGTGCCGAAGCGTTACACAATCACAAGGGCAGGCGGCACTGCCAGCGCATGCATGCACAAGCTTGCAAACGGCTTCCCAGCCCCACCAGTATGCCGCACCTAGAGCAACATTTGATACACACAAGTGCAGATGTGCGGTACCACACAGGATGTCTCACCAGCAGCGGCATTGCGCTCTGTGTGCGCTGAGCAGATGCGGACTTGAGCATGTGGCTCTCGTCTGCCACCACCACCCGAAACTGCCCCGCCTGCAGCAAACCATTCGCCACCAGCCGCGGCAGCAGCCCGTATGTGCACACAAACGCCGCCCGCCTCCCCCCGCCTTGCGTGCGCAGCGCTGTAGACCCGTCCTTCACTACGGTGACGCCGTCTCTGCACAGCTCAGGGACCCACTTGAGCAGCTCGTTGCGCCAGTTGTCACGGAGAGCGGTGGGGCAGAGGACCAGCAGGGGCCAGTCCGATGCGTACGCTGCGGCTATGGCAATCGCCTCTGCAGCATGCGCAGAGCAGGCGGCGTGGGGTGTATGGACGGTGGGTGGTGAGACGGAGCATGGGCAATGACAGTGGCACAAGTCGCTATGGCATGGAGGTTTTGTCAGGCATGTGCCAGGGTTGCTTCCAGCATGGTGGATGGGCGGGTGAAACATGCATGCTGCTGCCTGCGCAGGACAAGCATGGCAGTGCCCAGGTTGCCACTGGGATGCAGCTCCACTAAGCACAACAGCCGCTGCAAAAGGCATCACACGGCGTATGCCAGCTTGACAAGGTGCATCGGAGAGCACAAGCAAAAGTTGCACTCACCCAGCGTCTTGCCAAGGCCCTGACAAAAAATGGCAACACATGCAGAGCACACCATAGTATGCAGAACATGGTCAGTTTCCTGCGTGACGCGTACTGTTTCTTGCATGTATACACACCGGCCGCCAACCAGCGCATGTGCGTTTACAAAGGTGTTGGCAGCAAACACCACAAAGCTGCTACGGTATGGAGGTGACGCGCGCCACTGCTCTGCGGCAGGGCTGCGCCACTGCTCTGCGGCAGGGCTGCGCCAGCATGACATGTGGACACTTTCATGCCAATGGGGCGGTCGCCGCCAAGTCTGATATGGTTGAAATTGCACACACAATGTCATCATAGACACTATGTGGGTTTGGCAACAGATGATGCCTGCTATGGCCGGCTCATGCCTGGCACCTGCCGCTGCTACTCACCATTTCATCAGCGATGAGCAGCCTCCCTCCGCGCCTCACTCCAAACAGCAGTGCCTCCACCTGGAAAGGGTAAAGGGTGTTCCTGAGTGCCTCTGGCAGGCTCTCCAGCGCTCTCTCCTCCTCCACTGCTTGTGGCACACCAATCCCTGTTGCTGCTGGTGGTGGTGCTGCTGCTGCTGCTGCTGCTGAGCCGCCTCTGGTGCCGCCATCGCCACTACCACACGACCCGCTCCTGCTGCCATGCGCCCAGGCCTCTGGCGGAGCAGAAGCAGTCTTGAGCGCCTGCTTGAGGTAGCGGCTCTCCATAAGGTTTTTCCGCACCAACGGCGGAAGCTGCGTCCACCAGCAGCAGTGGCAGGCAGCAAGGGCAGCAGCAACAACATGAACACCAGCAGCAACAACATGAACACACAGCATCTGTGTGGTTGTTCCAGCTGCACATGGCACGGCAGTAACGCTTTTTTGACAGCTGAAAGACGATAATAGTGCCGCTAGCAACCAAAGCTCCTGGTGTGACCTAATGGCACGTGCCATACTGTTGCTTACCTCCTTCAATGTCCATCCCCCCGGCACCGACTGCAGCCTCTTCTTGACCTCAGAATAGATGGAAAACGAAAAGTGCCAGTAGCGGGCCTGTGCGTCCCAGCAGCTCTCCGACGATGGGAACGAGCGGTATAGGTCTCTCAAGGCGTTGTTGTATTCGTGCTGCAGCCCAAACCTGGGCGGGCTTAGCGAGTGCAGCACGACCGTGATGGTCTTAGCTCCGCCAGGTTCAAGCGCTGTTCCTCCATAGGAGCCTCTGCTGCCACCAGAGCCGCCACCGCTGCCTCTGCTGCTGCCGCCACCTCTGCTGCTGCCACCACCTCTGCTGTTGCCGCCACCTCTGCTTCCACCACCCCTACCGCCTCCCCTGCCGCCGCGCCACATGCAGCCGCTGGTGTCGTACTGTGTGCGATGACAGATCTCTCTGAGCCGCTGCTTTTTTTGGCGGGAAAAGGGACTGAGCTCAGCAGAAGGAGCATACAATGTGCCAGCGCTGCATGCAGACAAGGGGGAGCATGTCAGTGCAGCACGGGAGGCTGAGCTATCAGCAGCGCTGCGCCTTGCACTTTAGGCAAGAGCACCACCATGTTCAGGCCTGCAGCATCTTCCCTGTGGCGCGTGGTAGCCGCACCTGCAGCCAGACGGCCACCAGGAGGAGCAACATGGGCATCTGGATGGTGGCACAGTGCGTGCCAAGCAGCTGAGGCAGCGCCAGCAGCTCCAGCAGGATCACCCTACCTCAAGCAGCAGCGGCGCCAGTCATCGTCACAACCGTCATTGCAGGCCATGTGCGATGATCTGGCAAAGGTCTGCCGCGAGACGCTGGAGCAAGTGAGCAAAATTCCTGAGGACTCTCCACTGAGGCAGAGGGTGGAGGCCGCCTCCCGGCAACGACTCAAGGTAAAATACGAAACCGCTGCTCCCACACACAGGGTCTGTTGGTGTTGGTGTTGTTGTTGTGTTGCCAAATTTGTGCCATCATTGCCATGGTGGTTCAGACCAGGCAAGTTGACAGACTGGCATGCTGCCACCAGCAGCACTAACCACCACCTGCAGCAACCGTGACTGATCGCTTCCTCTTTGCACCTGCATTCTTCTGCTGTACCAATCACTTTGCGCACACAGCTGCTGGAGGACAAGAGACTGACCGCCAAGCAGCTGGAGCAGCGCATGGGTGCAGGCTCGCTCGCAGATGTGCTGGAGGCAACCAAGGACGATTTGGGGATGGTACACTTCTACCGGGATGAGCGCAAATGGGAGCGCCGCACAAGCCTGGATACGAGGGAGGAGAACCTCAAGATGCCCAGGCGCAACCCGTGGGAGTGGTGACGCTGCACCGGTGCGTTCCTGCGGTACTTGTTGTTCTGGTGCGGTGGCACACTGTGGGTGAGTGGCAGGTGTGGGGCGCGCTGGCCACGGTCACAGCACTGTGGCAGACAATGAACCATTTGGTATGGAATGCAGCGCCATGGCTGGTGTCACGCTTCTGTTTTTGCTGTTGTGGCTGCTGAGGTCACTCGTTGCTTTACTTTTACTGTCGGGGGCGATACTCCAACAGGCTGTTGTAACAACATGCGCTGTTGGCATTACGTTTGCATGTACTGCTGGACGCTGCACATGCACTGAATGTCAGCGTATTGCCAAAGTAATGTGTCCACAAAGCATGTGAGGTGCGGCATACAAAGCAAGCGCAAACATGCATGCCAATGCCGCTCCCTTCCGTGCCTGTCCAAGCGCAGAACACGAAAATCATGTGGCAGCAGGCAGAAAGGCACACTCACAGACACACATGTTGGTGTGGAAAGTCAAGGGAGGTCAAGGGAGGGGAGTGTATTAAGCTGCAGGTGTTGGCGCCATCAGGTAGCTGCACATGTGCACCTGACACCTGGCGGAGACGACACAGGGTCTGCTGCGTCCGGCACTAAAGTGTGCCAAAGGCAATGTCAGCGGTAAGGGCTCAGCAAGCGTTGCATGCTAGGCTGCACAGCACATGGCACAGGAGGCGTGCGGGGCGTCCAAGTGGGCAGGCCAGCCCGCCGTGGGATATACCGCCGTCTGGATTCCCTACCTCACAGGACACACCAAAAATGGAATTGCTGCTGGTGAGGAAACTTGCCCCATATGTGCACAACAGGTGTAACCCCCCCAAGCCCACCTCACCGAAAATTCTACGCTAGTCGCAGCAGCAGTATCCATGTGCAGCAGCGTGCCTCGCACGGGCACAGAGCCACTGAGCACTTGTACAAGCTGAATCACCCCTGAGCGAACACAACGCAACTTTGTGTCAGCCAATTAGAAATTATCCCTGTTGTAGCCACGGTACCGCGGAGGCGAGGACTTGAAGGCAGCCGTCCTTGCAGCGATGCCATCCCGCGGTCCCATGGCAGCGCTCATCTTCTGCGCAAAAATGACGGCACGGACTGCGCCCTGCAGCTTGCGCCTGCTCAACACCAACAACAACAGCGCAGGCATCGTTGGGGGGATCAGGTGTCATTCCATGTGCGCGGCAGTGTTAGCGGGCATTTTTGCTGCTCAGCACCGCATACGTGTCATGTCCTCACTCATGCTTTGGAGTAAGCGAGAGCTTTGTACTGCACTGAGTGCACGTGACACACTTGCCCGTCATAGCAGTAGCAGCTTCTCGCACAAGCCTGCGGCAATGCGACCTTGAACGAGGAAGCCTTTGACAAAAAGCTTCAGATGCGGTGTGTGTTTTCATGCTGCGTGGTATTTGCGTGTACATGGCAAGTACCCTACAGAAGTCGTTTCTAAGGTTACTCACCCTAAGTTTCGAAGGTTACGGTTACGCATAATACACCCCCCCTTTTTTTTGACAGGGTCACAGGATTCAGCGCACTCGCCACCAGATAATGTGCTCATGACTGTCCAACATGGCTAGCACACCAACTGGTATCGCTGGCTGCCACTACTTTGTCAGCAGTTATAGGCCGGGTTATTTACACAGCAAATGATCCAGCGTGGCTGAATCACACAATGGGTTATGTATGAAGCAAATAATCCAGCGTGGCTGAATCACACTATACATATATGCATGTGTTGTGCCCACGTCATGTGAAAAGCAAATGATCCAGCGTGGCTGAATCACACTGTGCATGTGTTGTGCCCGCGTCAGACATGTCACGTCTGCTTGTGTGCAAGATGGTGGTGACATTGTGAACGGTGCAAGACTAACCATGGCATGCCTTGACAAGCTGCAGCCTACTTCAAACCTCCTTGCTTGTGCGGTACTGAGGTCGGCGACTGCAGTGACACTTGAATTGACTTCTCACTTCACGCACCATGAAAACACTTGACACAAACCAACCGCTTTGGGTCGTCGTCTCACCACCAGCTGCCCATGCACATACTGTACAGCCTTCTTCACCTCTTACCGCCATAGTCACCCACACATGTACACTGCGGCAACGGCACCCATATGACATACTACCGCAGTACGTGCAGAAGTACTTCTGAAGTATATCATTTCCAGCAAGGCAGCGGTGTTCCCGAGTGGCACATGCTCTCACCTGGCATTGAAGAGCTTGAGGTTCTTAAGCTGCTGACCAAGGTCGTGGGCCTCCAGGTCCGGCCGGTGCCTCCCTCCCGCCATCCATGGGTGCTGCAGTGCCTGCTCGGCAGTGATGCGCTCGCTCACTTTGACCGTCAGCATGCGTCGGACCAGGTCCATTGCCTCCTGGCTCACTCCCGCCCACTTGTCTGGGTGGAACTCGTATTGCCCGTTCCTGATTTTTCGGTACAGTTTCTGCTGGTTGTGGTCGTGGAATGGGGGCTCTCCACTGTGCAGCGGCAGATTGCAGAGGCAATGCTTGGTAAGGCAGTGCGGCAGTTGGCACTGACTGCAGGCGACATGGTAGCAGCAACGACAGGTGTGCGAAGCTGCTAAGGGCGGTGCAAGGGCCAGCATACTTGCTGCTGCTCACTGGCACATTGTTATGCACGCATGCGCTTCACCAACACTGACAGAAATTGTGCACACAAGCACATGGGAGTAGCACATCCATTTGGTCGCACAGCCCCATGTGTGCTGCCGCACCATGTGCTTACTTGTGCAATTCCTGCCATCTGTGCAGCACCTCACTTAGGCAACATGTCTGCAAGCGCAGAGGTCTGGAGAAGCAGCGGCCCAAAACGTAGCCATTCATTCAGTAGTTCACTATGTGTTGCCCATGTCCTGGCGCCCTGGCGCCTTTGGGCGGCAGCACCAAACTGTATGGTGTACACTGTTGTGTACACATGGCACCTGTGCGTGCCTGTGCAGGATGTGATGCTCCAGTCTATACATTCAGTATTACACATGCGGCATGCCCCACAGAACCAAAGCACGGTGCACACATCCGGTGAGCTGGCGGCCCACAACAGTCATGCACGTGTGAGGACTCTGGCAAATAGTCACTCCAACACCACCTACTGTAGTGTGAGCCACCCACCACAAGAGAATGAAGAATATCACTCCCAAGCTCCAGACGTCCACCGGCAGCGAATAGGGCTTGCGCAGCAGCACCTCCGGAGCCACGTACCTGCTCACAGAAAGTCAACAACACCAGCACACCAGAACAAACCAACATGAGTCATGACCATCAATCATGCGGTCAGCCAGCGCTGGGCCATGCCACAGGGATGTTGCATGCGGTGAGCGCCTGGACCAAGCCAGTAGGCGGCTCATGTGCAGGTGCAGGTGGGGCGTTAGGGTAAACGGCCTGTTGCGCACAACAGCTTGCACCCACACCTGCAAAGGATATTGATAAAAAAATAAACATAGCGCGCGGCAGGGCAGGGCCTGGTGGCCACACACACCACGAAAGGCACAGCGCCTGAAAAACAAACACTCACACTGGCGTGCCAATGGCATCTGTGCAGGGCCCCGCCTCCACGGACTTGGCAAAACCAAAGTCCGCAATCTTGACCTGAAAGTCATTGGTTGCGCTCAGCATCAGCAGGTTCTGCTCAGCAGCACAGGGGCAGCACCAGCAGTGCACGGGTGGATGTCGCTGTTATTCCCATGTGCACAGAAGATTGTTAGCAAGATGGCCAGCGTACCACAAATGACGTCGCGTGCTTGCACAGGCTGCCTTGTATGCAAGGAAGCAGGCCAGGTGCAGGCGACTCACACCGTAAAGCGGGCACAGTGGCACAAAGTTGTCTCTCTTTTCCTAGGTAACTACAACCACTGGGTAGGTCCACTTGCCTCTGGCTTCAGGTCGCGGTGCACCACCTGTTCTGAGTGAATGAACTTGATGGCCTCCAGCAGCACACGCATCTGTCAATCACCGCAGCACATGCATGCAGCACCGGCGGCAATGAATTTACACATGGGGGTCAATTACTTGACATGGCACGCCCATAACCAGGCTCCAAGTACAAAAGGCACCGTTAACAGTAATCGCGCGCACACACACAATTTTTAAGACAAACACTGTGAACATAAGCCAGTCCTGGAGCTGCTGCAGCAACAGGTTCATCACTAGCAAGCTATACCTGTCAGAAGCCGCATGACGTGTGCAGTGTCATGGCAGCTTACCAGGTCGCGGGCCTCGCTCTCGTTGTACGATGTCTTGGCCACAATCCTGCCAGCAAAGACATGCACACGTAGCACAAACAGCAGTTTGCAGCGCAGCATGAGTGAACATAGCAATTCTATTCTGCCATGCTGCGTATGCACATCAGCCACTTGCAAAATAGCGGACTAGAGGCGACCATCATCCACTATTCCAGCATTGAACTGTGTATACAACATCATTGAAAAGCGTGTGTTGGCACGTGCGAAGCGTGCCATGGTGCATGCCAGCTTGCGTTGTATTTGTTGATAAAAATGACTACTGCACTTCTTTGCAAAAAAATGCTTTGCCCACACTGTCATCACAGCAAACACCTGCACAGCGAGGGAGCAAGGCAATTTGCTGCTGCCTGCCCTGTCCGAAACTGCATCAAAGCTGCAGTGTAGCACGTCAGCTGTGCTCAGTGCGTACCTGTCAAACAGCTCCCCTCCCTCCATTAGCTCCATGACCAGCCTGAATTGCGCAGGATCCTGGTACATGCTGTAGAGCTTGACAACATTGGGGTGGTTGATCCTGCACAACATGAGACAAGAGCATCAGGATTGTCACCTAGAGCTGGGTGTCCAGCACCGATGGCTCTGGCACTTCCAGCGCGGCTGGGTCATTCAATAAGCATTGCTGGCAGAACCTGATGCAGCATACCTGCACAGCAGCAACCTTAGTATCAACCCCTCAGAGCAAACTCACACATGTCCCCGTTGGGGAATGTTTTAGGCACCAGCCGGTGCACGCGCAACTCACAACAAGTCTGGTAAAGTCCAAAGCCGCAAATTCCACAGTACGAGCACCAGTCCTTCTTAAACACATGGCAGGCCAGCAACGGCACCTGGTACCAGGCATGTCCTGCAAGGTTTACACCTCCTGCGGGCAGTGCACACAGGCCTTTCAGACCCAGGGGGGCAGTCCCTGGGTCGGTTAGACCCGCACCTCGCTCTCTAGGTTGCGCAGGATGACCTTTGCGGCAGACTTTTGCGCCAAAGAGAGAGGCATTGGTTGCTTCATTGGCTGTAAACCGCTGCTGCCCGTGCACAACAACCCCTGCCGCAGCCGCTGTAGGGGCTGCCGCCAGGATCAAAGAGCGCGCTGCCCTCCCCATTTCACTGTGCTACGCTGTGATACTGCTTGCTGCTGCAAGCATGCTTGTGTGCACAGTTAATAATATATAGAATCCATTTACAAAGGTATTGATCTGTTTTAGCTACCACAATTGCAATGCTTGTGTGCACGTTCTCAGACTAAAGTGTGTGCGAACTGTAAACGATATGCAGCACACAGCCACTTGCACAATGAGCTGTGGGTTTTAAGCAGGCTATGGCATGCGTGGCCCTGGGATGGCACCTTTGCGTACCATATGGTGCACTTGGTTTGCTGGATAGGATTCACAGCATGCTGAAAAGCGTGCGCGGGGCAGCAGTACAGTGCTGGGCTGCAGCTGTTGCATGCAAGTACACGCGTACACAGGAGCTCACCTCTTCATGATCTCAATCTCCTCCACCACCTGCCCGCGCAGCTCGCCAGAGGGGTCTCCAGCCAGCAGCACGTGCTTCACCGCAAACTTCACCTTGCTCTTCTTGTGTGTGCACAGGTACACCTTGGCAAACCCACCCTCTCCCAGCATTTTGTCCACAACGAAATCCTTGTCAAAGTTTTTGCCGACGGGCTTGAGGCCCACGCCTTCACGGCGATCAGGTTCGGCCCAGCCCGCGTTCTTGAAAAAGTCCTGCCATTCGTCGTGCATGCCATCCAGAAGGCGGCTCAGACGCGCGCCCCTGCCGCAGACCAAGGTGCCGCAGGTGTGCAACACAGCATTCAGGATAAGGGCGAAGCAAGGTGAAAGAAATGGTGTAGCGCTTCCGTGATGCTTTGATTTCATTATCATGGGTTATCTGCCAGCATGCAACACACTTGCATCGAAGTTGTTGCCAGGAGAGACTCTCTGGTCGCGTGCTGGAGTGCCACCGCTGGCAAGCTGCAGCTCGGCAGACACCCGGCTTCACCTCAGACAGACAGCAGGTATACGTCACCGTAGTTCAGGAGGGCATGCAGCAGCACCAGCAGAGCACAGTACAGGCACGGCCCGCTGCACATCAGTGACGTTGAAAACGACACCAGGGCAGCGGTGGCGTGCCTACACTGTCGGCCATTTGCTGGCAGGCGTGCCTCTCGCTTTCCAAAGATGCGAGAGCGCGCGCTTTCTTACATAGTTTGACGGATACACAGCCGCGGCCTCCTAGATCACGCCGAGCGAGGGTTTCGCTGCTTGGGGGGTGTGTGACGCAGCAGTGAGGTTGCTGCTTGAACAGTGGTGTGGCCCTCGCCCCGTCGCCGCCACACCAACACCAGCCGCCACCTTGATCAATGGAAAAGCTTCTGCGTGCGAGAAGTTTCCCTTCGCACTTGCGCCTCGCTCGCTTTGACCGGTTGCGCCCCTGCGCCACTCGAATCCGGCGCGCCGCGCTTGCTCAGCAGTGCCCGGACGTCACGTTGTGGACAGTACGACGCGCCTCGCGCACGTGCCGTCATGCATGGTGACGTCCAGTGAACAGCTGCTCTGTAGCCGCCGCAGCGGCGCAATGCCGGCGGCCGCGCTACCGCACGTACTGCTATAGCATACTGTAGTAGCACCGGCCGCAGCTCCAGTCGTGGTTGACCTGCCCTGGTGCGAAGTCCATATATACCTACAGTACAGTACTTTTATTAAACTCCGCTTAGGGCGCGGAAAGCCCTTTGCACACGGTGCGCATGACCAGAAAAAGGGATCA
>JAULBY010033993.1:0-14924 GCA_032358315.1 Ophiocytium majus | reverse complement strand
GACCACATATTCTGTTGACTTGCAATAACCTGCGTTCTGATCTAGCCAAGCCATCATTTCTTTGTGCCGTAGCGTTGGGTCGTGAACCGTGTAGCCAATCCCATAGAACTCGCGCACATGGCAACCACTCTTGGCTACGGCTCCAACTAGCCCCAACAGCAGTAACAGAAGAAACCAGCGCATTTGTCATCGCCATATCCACAAAATTGTTAACGCACCCTACACAACGAAGGCTTTACTGTGGCTGATATGCAGGGATGGGAGAGATCAAAGATTGCATTGTCATGCCATATTCGTCTAGCAGTTTGCGATTGACAATTTCCTTTTCTGGCGAATCTTCAACACACGCTACCAAAAAGTCAGGAGATACAATCTCTTCGTCAATTGTGCGCAGCGCATGGATGCAGACACACAAAGTATTGTCTTCAAGCGCAACCAACTCATGACTTTCACCTTCTGGGATGTAGATCATTGTTGGCGCTTTGAATACTTTAGAAGGCTTAACTTCACCTTCAGTAGACATCAATGTAACGCGCACTGACCCGCTAGAGACCAACGTGGCGTGGTTGTAGGGATGCGTGTGGCCTACAACAATTTCTCCAGCCTTGTCAAAATACATCATTTTGCAAAGCACGTTACTTGCAGCAAGCAGTTTGACTCTGTTAACAGTATCGTCGCTCATTACATACCACCCAGTCGGTGAATAGTTGTAAGAAGTTTCATCGGCTCTGGGCGAACAGGCCATTCCACTTCAAACGGAAACCCTGCTTGACTTGTGATATTGCGCAATGCTTGTCGATATGCAGCGCATTCAGCCTTTAATCCTGCATCGCCATTAAAAGCATCAGGTAGTTGTGTCCAATCTGAGCGGCTCAATTCGGCGTCGCGTTCTTCGCGTACTTTGTTTGAGTAATGCTTGAGATGCCCCATCTTAAATGCTTCAGCGTAAACAAGTTTCCCACCACGTACAACATACGCTACTGTTGTAAAGTCCCATGGTTGCTCCCCGGAAATATCAACAACTGTATACCTTACGCCGGGATACTTGGTAATGATAACGCCCGCACTACTAAAGTGGTCGCTAGTCTCGGTGTATCCCTCAGCAAGAGGGGCCACAATTTGTTCACCTATTGTTAATAGCTTCATCATTAACCTCCAACGGTTGTTTCAACACTGATGCAACGATAAGTGTTTGATTGGTCATACATAAAATACACAATACGTTGGGGGCCTACTGGGATTAAGTTGCTCCATTGCAAAGGGCTAACATTATTATCATTAGTAGTGAAATATCTAATTGGTACAGAATCAGTCAATTGCAAATCAGTGCCCCGCAACAAATACAAATTGTTTGAAAATAAACCCGGGAACAGAATTCGGTCACCATTATTCAAAAGAATGGTCTGTCCCCTCGATCTATCGGCATCCAACAAACCATCGCCAACAGTCAACTGAAAAGTTTTACCTTGCGTAATTGTTGGCGTTGTTGCAGTGCCACCGAATACAAGCGCAGAAAACGTTCTAGTCCCCAGCACATCTACATATTGAGTTCCACCGCCGCCGCCCCAACCCGCAACCGGCATAAAATTCGTAAATAGCGCATTTATTTTTTTATAAGTGCCAAAACTATCAAAGTTCTTGGAGTCTTTGTAGACTCCTGTATCTGCCATCCACGATGTAAATGAGTAAGCACGTGCGCCATAATTACGACCAGAAAGGTTTCTAGATGGGCCGTAGTTTGATCCATAGTTGGTATAACCGACAAAATCGCTGCCTGACAAATAAAATGTGTAAAGCGTACTTGTAAAATTCCAATAGTCATTTGCAGTTGTAACACAGCCACTAGTCGCAGACATTGGGACAACAATCTGTGCGCTGCGCGTAGCTTGATTATACGATGCGTTATACATCGGGGAACCATATCCACCACCACCAATAGTGTAGTAGTTTCCGTATGAGGTGGTTGTGCCCGATATATTGATTGGGAATATACGCGTTTGTTGGTTGTTACCGGGAGAACCGTTACAGGCATATGCAAATAACGTACTTGAAAGCGGTGTAATACTAGGGAACCCTGTATAGCCTCCCCACTGACCCAAGCCACTAGGAATTGTTGCAGGTGTGCCTTGGCTTACTGTTGAACCACTCAAAGTCAATACATTTACATTGTGTGCATTAGTCTGCGCTACGGCAGATTGGTAGTAAACAGCAAGGGCTGTTGTAGCTGTCAACTTCCATACGGCGCAGCAGCCACTAGTGGTAGTGGTAGTACAGTAGGAGGGTAAGTCAGCGCCTGTAAGTATTAGCTTAGAGCCAAATGTTACAGTAGTACCTGATACCGTAATACCAAGTGCTGTTGGATATGCTCCAGTTGTACCATATGCCCCAGAACCAACAGCAATAAAACTTGTGGCAGACATCTGTGTAATGTGGGGAGCCGCCCAGCCTGTTTCATAATAGAAAGGCATGTCTTCAGAAGCCGCGCCGCTTGTTGGCGTCCCAAGCGTCAATGTTGTCGCGCTGGAAAGAGTAACTACTACTGCCGAATAGACATGTGATGCACTCACCACTGCGTTGTCATAAAACACAATTGCCGTAGTGGCTGTCAATCTAAATACACCACGGGTAGTTCCAGCAATTGTTACAGCGGTGCCTAACGCATTTGTAGAATTGTCTACAGCAACTACCTTATTTGTGCCAATGCAGTGAATTGATTTGTTGTCATCCAAGTTGGCAGACAAATACCCCCCATAGGGATAATAAGGTGCTTCGCCTCCGGTCACAGGCGTGTCAATGGTGACAAACATTTCTCTATAGACGCCGTCTAAAGCCCACACACCCGCCGCAGTGGCAATGCTTGATAGAACACAGGTTACGCTCTCGCCCGGATCAATAGCGCCCAGTAAAGTACCTGCATTGTTGCGAATGCCCACAGGGTACTGTGATCCACGGTTTGTGATAATGAACTTAGGGCTACCAATAGTAAGAGTAGTTGCACTGGGCAACTGAACATACTTACCAACAGCGGTCATCGTCACGTTTTGAATAGGCGTCGATGCGGAGGTCAACGTAATATTGGCAGAACCAGACGTAGTAGTCTGTGTGGCAATTGTGCTTGCCGCAGAAGTCTGAATTGTTGCGTCGGGAAATTGTACGCCCGTCGATACGAGAGAGGTTGCCATTGATGCGCTCCTTTAAGGTGTTCCGTTACCGGTGATATCACTGAGTGTTGTAAGTACACCAGTACTTGAAAGACTTGCAATTGTAGTAGCCCCGTATTTAAAAACCAAGGCCCCTCCAATTTCTGAAATACTAAAGTTTGCACTTGTCAAACTAATGACGCTACCGCTTAACGTGATATTGCCAGAAGATGTAACCGTACCAGATAGTGTCAATCCGTTTGCAGTACCAGTACCACCAACAGATGTGACAGAGCCCACTCCCGGAGAAGAATTAGAAATGGTTTGGTTTGGCCATGTGCCTGAAATAGTCACACCTGACCCTGCTGTCAGATTTGGAGTAGAGGTACCTGTACCGCCATTAACCACAGGTAAAACACCTTGCGCATCTGTAGAAAGATTAATCAAACTACGCGACACAATCACATAGTCAGATCCATTCCAAGCAATCAACGCCTTTTCGCCGTTTGACACTGTAGCGCCGGGTGTTGTTGGGCCAGAGCCTACTACCTTAACCGCATATCCCCCGGTGGTGGAATTAATAACGATATATGCTTTTGATTGGGCCGGAGCAGTAATTGTTTTTAGTGACGAACGGGCCCCTGTACAAAGGAGCACGGCATTACGTGCTTGGTTCGCCGCGCCGTTGGTTGTACTCAACGTAACATCCGAATCGGCGGAAAGCGTTGTAGTTCCCGCTACTGCTGAATCAAGAAGCGCTGTGATAGAAACGTTGACGGTGTTGCCCCACGTACCAGACAGATCTCCTGTGGTCGGCAGTGCCAAACCAAGGAGCGGGGAAAAATTGGTTACTGCCATGATTATCCTTTCGCCTCAAGGGCTTGTACACGATTGGTCAATTCAACCAATGCGGCAAACGCTAATGCGCTAAGTTTTTCATAGTCTACCGCTAAAGTACCATCTTGTTTTGTTCGCACTGCTCTTGGAAAAACTTTTTGCACATCTTGGGCAATAACACCAAAATCAGCCTTCTGCACAAAATAACCGTCTTCTCCACCGTTATTAGCAACGTATTCGTCAGTCCAGTCAAACAGCTTTCCGCCAATAGCATTTACAGTTGCCAATGCATCGGGGATAGCTTGCACGTTTTCTTTGAACTTGATATCAGACGAATAGAACGCCACAACGCTATCGGTTGCGCGAATTTGTCCAGCAACTGTTGACCCCGCCGTACCAACTCCCAAAGAGTTAAACTGAACATTAGAACTTGTTGCAATTGCTTGGGGGATACTGATTGTGATTGCGGCAGAACCGTTATAAGTGGTTCCAGAACTATATGTAATGCCTGTGCCTGCGGTCAACGCGTTTAGATTAGAACCTAAAGCCACACCAGAGATGGTTCCAGCTACCCAGCTAAATGCCGAGCCTGTATAGTTTAAAACTGTGTTTGTACCCGAAGCCGCAGTAGCAAAAGCCGTGACCCCCGCAGAAGATTGGTAGGGAATTTGATTAGCTGCACCACCTGCAATATTTGTAGCTGTAGTTGCGCTTGTGGCAGAACCACTCAAGGTGGCTGTAATCGTACCAGCAGCAAAGTTACCGGATGAATCACGGGCCACCACTTTGGATGCTGTGTTGGCTGCGGTTGCGTCAACGGTTGCTGTTACAGCAGCAGAGCCGTTAAAACTTGTGCCAGTCAGGTATGTACCCAACGTCAGCGCATTTGCCACAGACCCAGCCGATCCAGAGATGTTGCCAGACACATCAGAGCCGGAAATTGTTCCCCAAGCGGGAGCAGCAGAGGCTGCACCTGTACCGGTTTGAGTTAAGAACTTCTTGGTTGTTGTGATGTTACCTGCCAAGTTCAGCAATGTGTTTGCTGCGCTTGAGTAAACGGTATCTCCAAGGGTGTATGCGCTCAGTCCTGTACCACCATTTGTCGCAGGGAGAGTTCCTGAGACTGCGCCCGATTGGTTTAAAGCAACAGCATTCCACTCAACGTTTGTGCCACCTGCGTTCATCACCAAAGATTTGTAGCCCGCACCTGCGGCTAATTTTCCCCAAGCATTTGTGCCTGAACCGTAAAGTAAGTCACCCGTTGTAACTGTAGCTGTGCCTGTACCACCGTTGGTTGCGCCAATAGCCCCTGTGACAGAGATAACTTGCCCTGTCACATCAATGTTAGTACCGCCGGTATATGTGATTGCTCCACTGAACTGTGTATACGTCAGAGGTGTATACCCAATAATCATCGTATTGGGTTCAGTGGTCAAAACGTGGGAGTCACCTGCGTTTAAAGTGCCTTCTTGGGTATAGAAGTAATCGCCTGTACCCAATCCCAATGGGTCAGAAGGACTAACAATACTCGCGTCTGCGGAACGAGTTAACACCCAATTGGTTGCACCGGAGCCTACATTAGTAACTGTATAAACACCATTGTGTGCGCCATTTGTCTGCAAACGCACCATGACTCGATTTGTTGCAGAAAGCGTAATGCCATCAACCACCAATGCCGCTTGAGCGCCTGCATTGGTTAAAGTTGCGCCAACCCCGGAGTTAATAACCGACGGAATTGTGGGAGCACCGTTGGTCAGGCCAGAAACAACTACACCGCCGTAGGTTAAAGACGCTTGAACTGTGCCTGCGGTAACAATGTTGACCACAAAATATGCGGTGTTAGCAAGCAGGCCATTGCTTGAACTACCAATGTAAAACTGATCCCCAATAGATGGCGTTACACCAAAGAAAGTAATATCGGTGCCGTTTGCAATCAGAATGATGTTGGCGTTAGTGCCGCCGCCGGTATACGTAGCAGTTAAGTTGCCTGTTGTTTCAACCCGCACAGGCTCGTGGATGTGAATACCAGCCGTAACTTGCTCGTCCACATACTGCTTGGTAGCAGCTTGCAACGCAGTAGTAGGGCTTGCACTCAGCGCCACTGTTGAGCCAAATGTTGCAGCGCCTGTAACAGCCAGCCCGCCACCCGTACCAACAGCGCCTGTAAAGCTTACATCTCGTGTTGTTTTGTCAATCCGCACAGCTTCATTGGCAGTACCCACACCACCGGCAAACAAAATTACATCATCTGTAGCACTACCAATAATTAATTCGCCACCATCGTTGTAAAGGTAACCTGAGCTTGGTGTAAAGATTGGATAGGCCACTTCCGTGTAGTTGGAACTAGCAATGCCCATGTCAATGAAGTTATTTGTGCCATCACCTAAGTCGTTATACGCAACAATGTCGGTAGAAGCAGAAGCGCCATCATTTAAATTTTGCGCATAAATCTGAGCAAAACTGTTTACGTTGCCGTAAAACTCACCCAAAGCCGCAGCAAACGATGTGTAGCTTGTTACGCCTGTACCGACTATTGTGATTGGGCCACCGTCAACCAATACGTTACCCGCCACCTCTTCGTAGATGGCTTTTTCGGATGGGTACGTACAGAACACATCTACAGTGCCCGTAAAGTTTACCAACGCCCCTGCTGCAGAAGAAGACAGTGGTGTAGCATTACGACTCAGTGTTGTGCCAGAAGACGTGTATGTACCGTAGTTCACCTCCCATGCGCCAGATGCAGAATCTACGATAGCAAAGTAAGTAACGTTGCCATTACCGATAGCTGAAAAAGCCTGAAAGCCAGCGGCTGTAGCGCCAAGGGTGATCGTCCCTGTGCCGGGCGCGGACGCGGTTTGTTTGACCCGATCTTTTAAAACAATAGCCATTTTGAATCCTTATGTCGGTATTACTTGCCAGTTCGGGTCTGGCGGTGTTTGATCAGTGTTGATCGGCTGCCACACAAGTACATCACCAATATATACATACAACTGTACACCTTCTGGGCGAACATTCAATGTTTTGATCACTGCCAAAGTATCATCACCTATTGCGGATTCATTAACATCTGCAAAAAACGTAACAACAATACTTTGCGCACTTGCCCCAGCGACTGACTCAACTATAGAAGCCGAAAAACCACGTCCTCCATTAGCGACACCTGCAACTGCAACTACCTCAGCAATTACCGCATACAAGGCTGCTGTGGCTGAAAGGGAGTCTGTAGCTACAGTGGTTTCTGCCTGCGCTGCATTAAGTACTGACGCAGTGAATGCGGGAAGGCCTCTAGCTACGGAGGACTCCGCCTGCGAAGCACTAAGTATTGAAGCGGCAAAATTTGGGGAGGCTGTGGCAGTGGCTGATTCAGCCTTAATAGCATTCAGAATGTTGTTTATGCTTGCTACCGCTGCCGCGCCTGCTGCCAACTCCAGAATATTACCGCCTAATAAACTTTCTTGAGATACCGAAGAGTCTATTGCAGCGGCTTCACTTAATGCAGAGGCGAATGTTCTCCCGCCTAAAGCGGCAAAGGGTGCTTGGGCAAAAGCAATATCTCCAAACACCGCATTACCCTATTAGGCAGCGTCGAGGGAGAACGTGTATGTCACATTCAATGTGTCACCGTTATCTACCGTTTTGTCACCGCCAGTAAAATTACCAACAGAGAACAATGTGCCGGAAGTACCAGAAGCAGCGGTACACAATAATGCGCCCGCAACAACAGTGCTATTTACCAACATGGCAAATGCGGTAGTTGTGGTGGCGATTACAGAGGGATCTGCTGAAGAAGCAGTGCCAAATGACACCTGTGGGCGGTTGCCCGTATAGGCAGTTCCGGGAACTAATTCTGTCCATCCGGCGTGCGTGCCCAGTGTGTCACCCGCAGCATATGTGTTACCAGCGCCGGGGCCTTGAACAAGACCTAAATACCAAGCAGCGGTGTACCCACTAGCTTTAAAGTACTTGGTATTCATGTCTACCAAACCTGCGTTGACAACCAAATTATGGAATGTGTCAGACCATTTTCTTGGCCGTCGGCTCCAATACAGGTAACAGTAAAGACGCCGCCTGCGCCACCGTGTTCTGCGCCGCTACGGTTTGTAATTAAACCAGCCGATACTGCGTCTTTGACTGTAGAAATTTCTGTGCTCATGATGGCTCCTAATTAAGAGATACGGACGATAGCGTTGTTCGCATCGGCAGTGGGGAAAATGATTTGCAAAGTATCATCCGTGACTGTTTTTGGAGTATTAAACAGCAACACCGCCACAGATTTGTTTCCCTCAGTGCTATTGTAGATGAGGGCCCCCGCTGTCGTAAAGGTGGCATTTGTCCAACTTGTGGGGTTAAATGAAATAAATGCAGTAGGAACTGCATTTGAATTTGTTCCCGTTGTAGGGGAAGGATTAATTGTCAGTGTATTACCGCCTGCTGTGTATCCTGTGCCCGAGCTAGATACTTCATTCGTTGCAGAATACACCGTTGTAGCCGCTCCAAGCGTCGCAGCAGACGTATACAAAGCAATTTTAAAAGTATCGGGCGAAGTTGGACCAAAGTTGTGTATCTGCTGCAACAACTGAAGCTTAAAACTGGTGGTGGCGGTTTGTGTAATTGCCATTTTAAGTAATCCGAATAAGCGCTGTTTCAGGGTCGTCTGTTGGCAACTGAATCGTAAATGATTGCCCGTTCATTGTCTGGTCAATACCAAAGTTCAATATACCCACTGATTTATTGGCCTTGGTAGAGTTATAAATCAATGCACCACGTGTGGCAAAAGACGCGCCTGCCCAAGATGGATTGTCAAAACTGACATAGCCGATGCCCATGCCTAAGCTAACTGTGATATTTTGCAATTCTTGGCCACCTGCCACGTATCCAGCACCCGTTACTTCGCCCACTGTTGTGTAGACAGTGGTGGTGGGGTTTAAGATGGCTGAAGACGTATACAAAGCAATTAAGAACGTATCCGTTGCAAAGTCATGCACTCCAAGAAGCAATTGCTCCTTGAAACTGTCTGTAAGTCCTGCTGTAATCATGCGTTATCTCACAGGTAGTTTGACTTGACCATCGCGATAAGCATCGCCACGCTGCTTGCCATCGCCCAAATTCTTCAACAGGCCCAGCGCTTCTTGGTATTTACCGTTATACAGCGCCAACATGTCTTGCTCGCCCTTCATGAAGGTATATGCCTCGACCAAGCAGCCATACAGCAATGCAGAACTGAAATTATCACCTAACCATGAAGTGCCGGCATCGACAATAGACGGTGGGTAGTAGTAATAGTGCAATTCTGCAGAGTAACTGGCGTCAGGCGTAGGACCTACCATAAAGGACAACTCATTCACATCATTTGAACGAGGGCCAAAGATGGAATAGTACTTAGGACGTGCCGTATATTGCGCGTAAGGATAGACTTCACGAATAAAGTTGACGTCTTTGCTTAGCAAATAGGTGTATTCGCCTTGGAAAATAACAGGGCCATTCACTGTGCCTGTATTTTTCCCAGACAAAGTAATTGTTGTGCCGTCAATTGCTTCTACAGTAGCGCCTGTGGCCGTATTTGTGCCATTTACGTACTGGCCGACTTCAATACCTGAGGCTGATGCAACTTCAATGTCGTACTCGTCAACCACGCCTGTAGCCGTAGTGGTGTTATAAGGAAAAATCGCCAAGGAGTACGCAGATAAGAAGTCATCTGGACATGCCAAATATTTGTTGTTTGCTGTCAATGCCCCTGTCACGTTCTTGCGCAAGTTGGCAATCTGAACGGTGTTGTAAATGCGCTGCTCTGCTTGCATCGTAAAAGTGGCAAGATCAGTCACACTGAAACTCGTGTTCTCAGTGTAAGCTTCAATAGCAGCAACAAGTTCCGTGTATGTCATGTGATGCTCGTTGTAACGGGAGAAAGCACTGCAGCCGCCCACAAGGGCTTTGCATACGGCATCGGCATCATTCCGATACTAGCAAACGAAGTATCAGCCGTGAACCCGACGTAGACGGTAACCCCAAGTCTACTCTCTGGACGAGGTTGATACAAGGCCTGTGGCTCATTTATTGTGCGTTTAGGCTCCAATTGTGGATGCTTAGGCTCATAGCATTCAGGACAAACCTTAAAGCCTGTCCATTCTTTGATAAGCGTATTGAGTTTGTACCGTTGGCCACACCTGTCGCACAGCGCAATTGCAAATTTGCCTGATACATAGGCCATGTCTTACCTCTGCGTGTAAGTAGGCACCACAAAGAAGCCCGAACGCTCACGGTCCTCGGAAGCTGCACGTGCAAACTCTTCCTCGTACATTTGCTTAAGCAACATGACACGATCCGGTGCTTTTTTGACCGATAAATAATACGCCAACGCGGCTGCCAAACAAGGCAAGAAACGGAAAGAGATGTCTGCGGTGTTGGTGAACCCACCAGCATTGTCCATGCGACGAATTGCATAATAAACAAACGTCCATGTCTGCGTTGAATCAGGCGCTGGATACAAAAACACCTTAGCCGGCACTGTGCGCTGAATGTAGTACTGCGCAGGGCGTGATTGAGTCAACTTGTTAGGCACATGGAGCCACTCAGCACGGCCTATACGGTCAATTGTGATGTCCTGTTGGGTAGACTGGCCTGCGTTGGTCCGAATCACGGCTGAGAGGCCATCTACGGTGTCCGAAGGCAGGTCATACTCATAGATTCCGGGCGTCAAAATTTGCTGGCGCTGCTCAATCGTCCACAGATTAAGGCCTCGATTGGCCCACTCTGCAAAAATCAAATTGACAGAGCGAAGCGCGGTCTTCATGTCGTAACCATCGCGCACGTCAATGCCGCAGCGCTCATACGCCTCAGCAATGAGGTCGTCAAACTGCAGATCGAAGTTGGTTACGCCGGAAACAGCCATATCAGTAGATCATTGCTGTGCGGGCACGGGCTGCACCAACACCACGGACGTTAACCTTGTCGCCTTCTAGCTTACTGACGTTTTGGTTCAAGGTTTTACCTTGTGACTGGCCCATACCAGCGACCATGCCGCCCTTAGCAAAACCTTTTTTGGCAATGCCTTCGCCTTTTTTGGCAAGACCGCCGTCTTTGTAACAGTTTTTCATTTCGCCACCTTCTCTAAATTTTCTGCCTTTACTGGCCTTGCTGAAATCCATCGCCACGGACTGTGGGATGCCTACTTTCTTTGCAAATGCAGGGCTATGTGCTGCTGCATCCATCAATCTCTTTTGTTTTTTACTGACTGCGGGCATTTGCTGCTCCCATTAAACGGTCTAACTTCTCGTCCAACCTGTCTAGTCTATCCAAAACACGGTTGATGTCTGCATGGACTTCGGCTTTGGTCACATATTCTTTGGCAACTTCTTCGCGGGTGCGATTAAGCAAGATCTGTAGACGGTTTATCTCTGCTGCTTTATCGCGCAAAACCCATCCCACAAACCCTATACTTGCCGTTAGGATCATGTTCCAAACAACGCTTTCCATTTAGCACTTCCACTTCCGTAAGCTCTTGTTGATCCGGCTATCCGGATCTTTGGCGGTCTTCTCGCTTGTCAGCTTCTTTTTCATGCCTTCCATTCGGGCACAGAAGCTGTCTTTACGAGAACCTCCCTCTGGCTGCGGGGCTTTTAATCCGGGTTTACCCGGATTAGCCTTGTTGTAAGAAGCACGGCCCTTGGCGTTTAACCCGCCACTGAGACTTTTGCCTTCTTTCCGCTGCCAAGCGGGAGACTTCGCCATTTCAATACAACTTGCAAGGCTTGTTACGGGCCATGCCTACACCACGGGGCGTAGTGGAACCAGAAGGAGCCACTGTCTTACGTGCTGTTTGCTTGGGGCCGCCTTTGGCCATGTCTTGCTTCTGCGCACCGGGCTGAACTTCGCCTTGGTACTGGTCATCCGCCATTTTTGCTGCTCGTCCCATTTTGGACTCCTTATTTAAAAGTTTATGTTACTTCAGTAACTGTTACGATGATAGAAGGTGTTTCAGGGCGTGTTGGGTTTGTCCCAGCCGCACCGTATAACAACTCAACATTTGCATCCGTACTTGACCAGTAGAATTGAAAGTAGTCACCTGAACTAGCTTGCACCAAATAGTTCCAAGCTGCCATGTTTTTTCCACCGCTTTGGGGGACATTTACTTGGCCATTAGTTTCTGCAAGATTAACACCGTTCTTGGCTAACCAAACTTCTACGGTAGAAAATCCAGTGCCCGCAGCGCGAGAAAACTGAGCAGAAAACTGGATGTTATAAACGCCCGCAGTTGCAATAGTTATGCGTGAATTACTTGCAATCGATATTCCGTTGGCAAAATCAGTTGTACGCAACAACATCAAGTTTGCGCTAGTAGCGCCGCCACTGGCTTGCGTGTTATTGTCTTGAAACATGCCATAGTTTCTTGCAACATGGCCAGCTACGGGGTTATTAATTACAACAGCCATGATTAGCCTTTCATGTACACGGAGACTTTTGCTCCTGTACCAGAAATAGCGGACAAATTAGCCCTGTAAAAG
Source organism: Ophiocytium majus (assembly GCA_032358315.1). Classification (NCBI taxonomy): domain Eukaryota; class Xanthophyceae; order Mischococcales; family Ophiocytiaceae; genus Ophiocytium; species Ophiocytium majus. Next base: position 2,446 of record JAULBY010033993.1, on the reverse strand, counting down.
TTCCAGTTGTTAATAACCGCAAACCCATCTGTTGTAACACCCGTCCCCAATGTTAAGGTAATGGTTCCCATCGTCAAATAATTCACGCCATCATTGCTGACTTCAATCAAAACAGTGGCTGCTCCTGTGGACGCAGAAGTATTTCCAATAGCTTGAAACGTATGGAAAGTGTATGTTGAGTTAGCCGTTGTATCGCGCTCATTCCACGCAAGGCCTGCACCTGTGCTAGTTGCTTCATCAAGTAGAAGTTGTGCCATTTTCTTGCTCCGGTTCTGGTGCGTCTATTCTGTTAATGAGCATCTTGTACGCTTGAATCGTAGCTTGAGCCTGAATTAAAAAGGTTTGAGCCTTCTGTGCTTCAGTCTCTAAGCTATGAATCTCCGACTCCAAGAATTCCTTGGTTATCTGCATTATGCAAACGAAGCGTAAGCAGGGACGTAATACACAGTGCCACCAATCATGACTTTGATTGCCTTAGACACAGTAGTCACACTGGTTGCGGCGGGGGCGCAAGTAGCGGCCGGTGCAGTTGCAATGTTCATCAACAAAGGAATCTCACCAGTGTTTGTGCCGCTGTCAGTCACACGAATGAACGCGGCTGTAGCTGGCAAAGAAACGTTAGCGGTGTAGTTGGTATCCAACTGAATCACAGCCAAAGTGCCGCCGGGGGAAGTGTCTGTACCACCCAAAGTGGCGCGGATTGCGTTAGCTGCGCCAGAAATGCTGGCTGAAGCGCCATCAACTTCTAAAGAGATGTGCGCACCGTTAATAGTGCCACCAGTGGCTGCGTTTGTACCAGTCACAACAGAGAAAGCACGCAATGTTTCGCCTGAACCAGTAGAGGTAAAGGTCAGCTTGTCATAGACCAAACGTGTGTCGCCAGTAGCGGCAGACGTTGTAGCGTAAGCTGCGTTGATGTTTTGTGCAGTAGTTACTGTGATGGGGGAAGTTGCAGTGCCCGAAATGAAACCGTTCAACGATTTGACTGGGCCGGAGAATGTGGTCAATGCCATGATGGGTCCTTACATACAAGTGGAGTGCATCAATCTGTATGTCGTCAGCCGGGACTGTTTGATGCACCGGATAACCCCGGAGTGCTATCAATATACACCAAAAGAAAAAGGGGCACAAGGCCCCTTTTCCAATATTTCCGAAGAAATATTAAGCGCCGGGCGAACCGTAAGCGCCACGTGGGTCGGACCAGCCAAAGCTGTAACGCTCACGAGCCTTGTAACGAACGTTACCTGTGTCAAAGTCGCCTTCAAAGGCTGTTTTGATAGGTGAGCGCTCGAACATTTTCAAGCCATTAGGTGCATCAGTGATGATGAACCACGCATTGACGTCAGTCAGGTAGTGATTGACGGCATAGCCTTCTGGGAGCATGCCCATGGACTTGATAGCGTTGATGTCGTTATCAGCGGTGCTAGTGCGCAAAGTGCTCTTCATCAGGCGCTCTGCAGTGAACTGCAGTTCCTTAGGAACAATCATCTTGCGACCAGTCAAAGCGACCTTCAAACCACGCTCGTCGATGAACGCGGCGATGTCGATCAAAGCCTGCTCCAACGATGTCTCGTTCAGATCGGCTGGCACTGCGGGAGTGTTAGCGTAGTTCTGAGCCAAGGCAGTTGGGTGATCAAGCGCGAACAATGCAACGCCGTCGCCGCCGGCATAGTTGCCGCCAGTGAAACCGTTGTTTAACACAGAAGCAGCTTTTACTTGCTTTGTGAAGCTCATTGAACGAGCCATAGCTTTGGTGTAACGACCTGACAAGCGGTCATACAAGTTATCTTCCACAGCTTCCTCTGTCAACGCGAAAGCCATAGCGATGGTTTCGTGTGTGTAGCGGGCTGTGAAGGATTCCAGTGCTGTGTCGTACTGAACACCGGCACCCTCGGTTTTCACCGGGGCTTGACCGAAGCCAGTCAACATGACCTCTTCTTCAAATGCACGGTCAGAAGTCTCGATTGAGAAGATTTCTTCGTGCTCGTTTTCGTAACGCTTGTACTCTAAGCCGAACAATGCGTTCAGGCCGGGCTCAAGTTCTTTTACCAGTTGGGAACGTGTAATAGCCATGATTATGCTCCGTCAGATGCAACACCGACGCTACCGTACTGATGCTGATTAAGTTTAACAACAACAACTGCGTAGAGACCTAACGCATTGTCGGGCTGCTCGCTAAGACCAATAATCTTGAATGTCAAGGCTGCGGTTTTATCGATGGAAGCAGAATACAAAGAGCCTGCAGAAACACCAGTCACTGTGCTACCTGTTGTGCCAGCAGTAGGATCAGCATTCTTGCCAATATTGGCTTGAGTAACTGCGCCGTCGGCTTGGATCAAGAACAACTGTGAAGGATCATCCAACACTTCACAAGCAATAATGCCTTGTGTAATGTTGATACTACCGGGGTAGTAGTTTTTCCACGTAGGCTTGTTAGCCCGTGTGG
>JAULBY010033982.1:0-14925 GCA_032358315.1 Ophiocytium majus | reverse complement strand
CCGTGCACACCGGCGACCGGCTGGAAGGGAATTCCGAAGGAGGCTGCACGCAGCCCCGCGACCAGGGTCATTCAGGCGTGTTCTTCGAGATGCGCTTCCTTGCGCTCGATGGCTTTGCGGTACCAGCGTGCCAGACCGAAGTTGCCTTCCATGGCGACGATGCCGGCGCGGACTTTGGTAACGGCGCCGGCACGGCAAAGCAGATCGAGATCGTAGCCCGGAGAAGGTTTGATGATTTCAAGATTGCGGCGGTTCTGGCGTACCAGTTCGCGTACCAGCGCAAAGGGGCCGCGATGCAGGAATACGCCGCCCAACCCGAGCGCAGCGCCGTCGGGAATGCGGGCGGCCAGTTCGCCGAGACTGATCATTTTCGAGGCGTTAGCGGTCATCTTCGGCTCCAGAGGCGGTGATGCAATGATTTTACACGGCGACCAGTATTCGGACTGCACTGCGTCGGTTATGCCGGCGGTGCGATAATCGCTGCTCGCTGAATATTACGGAGCAGAACATGGCACAGATCGACCGCGCGGAATACTGGGCGCAAAAAGATGGTGTAAAGCTGTATGTCTACCGCAAACATGCGGCCGGTTTACCGAAGGATGCGCCGGTGCTGTTTCTGGTTCATGGCTCTTCGGCTTCTGGGCGTTCAAGCTTTGATCTGGATGTGCCGGGCCGCAACGATTACTCGCTGATGAATCATTTTGCCGGTCTCGGTTATGACGTCTGGACCGTGGATCATGAGGGTTACGGTCGTTCCGATCGCACCGACAGTCATTCCGGCATTGCTTCAGGCGCGCTGGATCTCGCGGCTGCGATGGAGATTGTGAAGCGCGAAACCGGTCAAAGCAGCGTCTATATGTACGGCGGTTCCTCCGGTGCGCTGCGCGCCGCGCTGTATGCGCAGCAGAATCCCGGCCGTGTCAAACGTCTGATGGTGTCTGCACTGGTGTATACCGGCGCCGGCTCACCCACGCTGGCCAAGCGCCGTGAAAAAGTCGATGAATACCGCGCGAATCCGCGTCGCAAGGTGGATCGCGCCTTCGTCCACAGCATGTTTACCCGCGACAAGCCGGGCACTTCGGAAATGATTGCGGCGGATGCGCTTGCCGATGCGGAACTGGCGCTGGGCGATACCGTACCGAACGGCACCTATCTCGATATGTGCGCCAACCTGCCGGTGATCGACCCTCTGAAAATCAGCTGTCCGGTGTGTATCATCCGCGGTGAATATGACGGCATTGCCGCCGAGCCTGACCTGCTGGATTTTTTCGCCAAACTGCCGAGCAAGGACAAGCAGTTCGTGTTCGTTTCTGATCTGGCGCATGCGGCGACGCTGAGCATCAATCGCCACAAGTTCTGGCATGCGATGACGTCGTTCATGGCGATGCCGCAGAATCGCGCACTGGCAACCTGAAGATACAGGGCCAATACTGATAAAAACAACTCGGAGGAGGGTTCAGTAATGCGGATTTCATGGATGGCAGCGGCGCTGTGTGGATGGATGACCTGTGCGAGTGCCGTGCAGGCGCAGGATTATCCCAACCGTCCCGTGCGCATGCTGGTTGCCGTTCCGCCCGGCGGGCCGGCAGATACATTGGCACGTCTTGTCGGGCCGCATCTTACTAGTGCGCTGGGGCAGACGGTGGTCATCGACAACCGTCCCGGTGCCAATGGTGGCATCGCTTATGAAACCACCGCACGCGCGAACCCCGACGGTTACACCTTCGTACTGGTTGCCGCCGGTGTGGCAATCAATCCCAGCCTTTACCAGAATGTGCCTTACCACCCGATCAGGGATTTTGCGCCGATTACCCTCGGCGTTACCGTGCCCAACATTCTGGTGGTTCATCCTTCCGTTGCGGCGAAATCGGTACAGGAGCTGGTGACGGCGATCAAGGCAAAGCAGGGCGGCTTTTCCTTTGCCTCGGCCGGCAACGGCACTTCGGGCCATCTCGCGCTGGAGCAGTTCAGGTTGTCGACGGGCACCTCGTTTGTGCATGTGCCTTACAAAGGCGGCGGTCCGGCGTTGCAGGAAACGGTTGCTGGTCAGGTGCAGGCCCTCTTCAGCATCGCACTCGCCGCGACACCACAGATCAAGGCCGGCAAGGTGCGCGCACTGGCGATCACCAGCGCCAAACGTTCACCGGTGGCGCCGGAACTGCCGACAGTGGCGGAATCCGGTTATCCGGGATTCGAGGTTATCGGCTGGTTCGGCTGGCTGGCACCGGCTAAGACGGGTAAGCCGATTGTTGATCGCCTGAACCGCGAACTGGTCAAGTCTTTGTCCAATACCGAAGTCAAGGAGCGCCTGCTGAGCCTGGCCACAGTGCCAGTGGGCGACAAGCCGGAGGAATTCGGCAGTTTCATCCGCAGCGAGTACGACAAGTGGGGCAAGGTCATCAAAGCCGCCAACATCCAGATTCAGTAAAACAAGGAAACGCCAATCATGAGCAAATCCAAAGGAATCCGCGAAGTCGCTTACGTTGATGTCCGCGCCGGTGGCGGCGACGGTCATCAGCACAACTGCAGCGCGGGCATGCAGCCGTTGTCATTTACCGACTGCGCCGGCGGCGGCCAGGTGGTCGTGGAGCGCAACATTGCCTATGTCGGCAATATGCGTAATCCGCACGGCACCCTGATATTCGACGTCAAGGATCCCAAACATCCGAAGTTCCTGTCCGAGATCAACATGCCCACCGGCACGCACTCGCACAAGGTCCGCGTGTCCGGAGACATCATGCTGACCAACCGTGAGGTGATTTCGGCGAAAAATGCAAAGGGCGAGGTGCCGCCTGACGATTTCCAGGGCGGTCTGGGCATATACGACGTGTCCAACCCGGCCAAGCCGAAGCTGATCACGCTGTGGCAGACCGATGACAAGTCCGGTGTGGAATATGCCCGTGGCGTACACCGGTTTGATTTCGACGGCCGCTACGCCTACATCTCGCCGACGATGGATGGTTATCTCGGCAATATCGTGATGATTCTTGATCTGAAAGATCCGGCGAAGCCGCAGGAAGTCGGCCGCTGGTGGATGCCTGGGCAGCATATTGCCGGCGGCGAAAAGCCGACCTGGCGCGGTGCCGCCCACAAATGCCATCACCCGCTGCGTTACGGCAACCGGTTGTACACCAGCTACTGGCATGGCGGTTTTGTCATTCTCGACATCGATGATATGAGCAAGCCGAAATACGTGTCGGGTCTTGACTGGAGTCCGCCTTTCCCGTGGCCGACGCATACCGCGCTGCGCATTCCGTTCAAGATCAAGAACCGCGATTTTCTGGTGGTGTCGGACGAGGACGTGGTGCGTTTGCCCGACTGCCCGGCTTATCCATCAGCTTTCCTTTGGATGGTTGACATCACCGATGAGAAACATCCCGCCGTGGTGTCGAGTTTTCAACTGGAAGACATTCCGCCCGAGCAGCAGCCCTATGCAACGGGTTGCCATCAGCCTTGCGAGAAAGTGACCGGCACCGAAATTCCTGTGGCGTGGTTTGCACACGGCCTGCGCATTGTTGATATCGCCAATCCGCATTCGATGAAGGAGGTCGCCTACTTTGTGCCCGATGTGCCGCAAGGCTCGGAGCGCGTGCAGAGTAACGACGTCACGGTGGATGACCGCGGTCTGCTTTATCTGCTCGACCGCGTGCGCGGTCTGCACATCCTCGAGCGCACCTGATCCGTTTCAATCAAGCAGCATATTCAAGGAATAACCATGGCATCCGGCGTATTTGACGACATCCTGATCCAGCATCTCTGGAGCACGGAGGAGTTCCGTAACATATTCAACGACCATAACCGCTTGCAGAAGTGGTATGACTTCGAAGCGGCCTTCGCGCTTGAGCAGGGTGAGCTGGGCATCATCCCGAAGGAGGCTGCGGCCGATATCGCCGCCAACTGCAAGATCTCGAAAATCGATGTTGAGGCTGTGGCTGCTGAAATCCGCCGCATCAAACATCCGCTGGTGCCGGCGGTGAAGGCCGTGCAGAAGCTGTGCAAGGGCGACAACGGCGAATACATCCACTTCGGGCCGACGACGCAGGATGTGCTCGACACTGCGGTGATGCTGCAGATCAAGGAGGCGCATGCGCTTTATCTGCGCGACATGAAGGCCATTGGTAACGCGCTGGTCAAACTCTGCGAACAGCATCGCGATACGCCGATGGTCGGGCGCTCGCACGGGGTACAGGCGCTGCCGATCACCTTCGGTCACAAGGCGGCGATCTGGCTTTCGGAAATGGGGCGGCATTACGAGCGTCTGCGCCAGCTGGAGCCGCGGATGTTTGTCGGCGGTATGGTCGGTGCGGTCGGCACCCAGGCGTCCTTCGGACCCAAAGCCAAGGTGCTTGAACAGGGTGTGATGAAACGGTTGGGGCTGGGCGTTGCCGACATCAACTGGCAGCCGGCGCGTGACCGTTTCGCCGAGTATGTGAATGTTCTCGGGCTGATCACCGCGACGCTGGGCAAGATCGCCAATGAAATCATCACGCTGGAGCACACAGAAATCGGCGAACTGTATGAGCCCTTCAGCACCGGAAAGGTCGGCTCATCGACGATGCCGCATAAACGCAATCCGTCGAGCTGCGAAGCCGTCGTCGGCGCGAGCCGTGCGGTGCGTTACAACGTGGCCTATATGATGGAGTGCATGCTGATCGAGCATGAGCGCGACGGCTCGGCCTGGCGCGGCGAGTGGAAGGCGTTGCCGGAGTCCTGCCTGATCACCGGCGGCATTCTGGCGATCATGAAAGGCGTGTTGTCGGATCTGCATGTCGATGTCGGCAATATGCGCAAAAATCTCGACAGCCTCGGTGGCTTCCTGCTGTCGGAACGCGTGATGTTCGAGCTGTCGGAGAAGGTCGGCAAGCAGACCGCGCATGACCTCGTTTATGAGGCCTCCATGCACGGCATTGAAAGCGGCATATCTTTCGAAGATGCGCTGCTGCAGAACCCGCAGGTCAAAAAAGCGATGACCCTGGAAGAAGTCAGGGCCGTGCTCGACCCGACTACCTATGTCGGTCGCGGGCCGGAGATCGTCGACGAGGTGCTGAAGCAGCAGCGCGCTTCGGGGTGGCTTAGTTAATCATTAAAAAACAAATACTTATTGATACCCCCGGTTTTCGCTAACATCTTCGGCAAGATCGCGGAACACCACATAACGGCAGGAGGAGATGGCATGAAGATCAATCGCAGATGGTGGATTGCGGCAGGTGCTGTGGCATTGGTGGTTCAACCCGCAATGGCGGCGCAGGATGCGGTGACAGCGTACCCGTCAAAACCGGTGCGCTGGATCGTGCCGTTCACGCCGGGCGCTTCCAATGACATCACGGCGCGCATTTTTGCCCAGAAAATGTCGGAGGCGACTGGGCAGCAGTTCGTCATCGACAATCGCGCCGGCGCCGGCGGTTCCATCGGTGCGCAGATGGCGGCCGAGGCGGCGCCCGACGGTTATACGCTGCTGCATGCCAATCCCGGCCCCAGCGTCAACAATGTGATCATGCGGCGCAAGTCGCCGTATCAGATCAGCGATTTTGCACCAGTGTTTTTCATGGGTTACACGCCGCTGCTGATCCTCGCCAATCCCAAGTTTCCCGCCAATACCGGACGTGAGTTGGTGAACTATGCCAAGGCAAATCCGGGCAAATTGACCTGGGCTTCTTCCGGTAACGGCAGCAGCCTCCACATCGGGCTCGCACTGTTCGGCGCGGCGACGGGTCTGGATATTGTCCATGTCCCTTACAAAGGCACGGCACCGGCGATGACCGACGTGTTGAGCGGGCGTGTGGATGTCATGCATACCACCGTGGTCAGCGCCGAGGCGCAGATCAAGTCGGGAAGGGTCAAGGTTCTTGCGGTGGCCGCGCCGCAGCGTCAGGCTGTGCTGCCTAACGTGCCCACACTCCTGGAGGAAGGCATCAAGAATGCGGAAGCCACCGTCTGGTTCGGCGTCCAGGTGCAGGTGAAAACGCCGCGGCCGATCATCACCAAGCTCAATGCCCGCATGAACCAGATCATGGCAATGCCCGACGTGCAGGCCAGGCTCGATCAGCTGGGGCTGGTCAAGGTGGGTGGGACGCCGGAAGACTTTGGTGCTTTCATCAAAACCGAAGCTGACAAACTGTCTATGTTGATCAAGACTAAGCGTTTGGAGATGATGGAGTAGTTAGTCTGACGAACACTCGATCCGGCTCCAACAAGGGGTGCGTGCACCATGAGGGCGCATGCATTTGTCGAGGTGGAGCTGGATCAAATGACGTATTTCAGCGTATTTTTCATCCGTTGCTCTACTGCAGAATCGAGTCTCGTCAGGAGTAAGCCAGCCGTAAGCGAACGCTACTAGACTGCCCCGGGATTTTGCGGTTTGCGCAATGAAGTTCTGAGTTGTGCAATCCACGGAATATGCGATTGAAAATTCATTGTGCGGCGCACAATTTTAGAGCTAAAAAAGCTTTGTGCCCTTCAAGCCTTCGTGTAGAGTTCGCTTCCGGCGTATAAGCACAAAAATTAGTACCAAAAAAAGGAACTAATCAGCAGTTGCCGCTTGGATCATCAGTCAAGCGCGGTGAGCGGCGCACCGCACCGGATGTGTAGTTTTTCCGGTATCTGTTTTTGAAATCAGGAGGATGTTCATTTTGAAAATCAAGAATCAGGAAGACTTCTGGGCCGGCATGATGTTCGTCGGCTTCGGAGCCCTTGCCATCTGGTTGTCGACCGACTACCCGATGGGCACTGCCAGCCGCATGGGACCGGGATATTTCCCGACCTATCTCGGCGCGATCATGCTGATCCTCGGCGCGATCGTGGCGATGATGTCGCTTAAATCCGGGAGCGGTGAAAAGATTACGCCGTTTGCCTGGAAACCGATGATCATGCTCAGTTTGGGCTTTGTCCTCTTTGGCTGGGGTGTTGATCACATTGGCTTCATTCCGGCGCTGTTCGGCCTGTCGGTGATCACCGCGGCAGCCGGTCAGAAGTTCAACGTCGTCGAAGTGCTGCTGATGACTGTGGTGCTGATCGCTGGAGCTGTCGGCATTTTCATTTACGGCATCGACTTGCCGTTCCCGCTGTTCTGGTGGAGATAACATGGACGCTGACATCATCTCGAATTTGGCGCTGGGCTTCTCGACAGCCGTTTCGCCAATCAATCTGTTTTACTGCTTCATCGGCGTACTTGTTGGCACGCTGATCGGCGTCCTTCCCGGCATCGGTCCGGTTGCTGCAGTGGCGATGCTGTTGCCGCTGACATTCAACCTCGATGCGGTGGGCGCGATCATCATGCTGTCCGGTATTTACTACGGCACGCAGTATGGTGGTTCGACAACGGCCATTCTGGTGAACCTGCCTGGCGAATCGGCTTCGGTGGTTACCTGTATGGACGGATACGCCATGGCGCGTAACGGTCGTGCAGGCCCCGCACTGGCCATCGCTGCGATCGGTTCGTTCTTTGCCGGTACTGTCGGCACGATTCTGGTTGCTCTGCTTGGACCGCCCCTGGCCGAAATCGCCCTGAAGTTCGGTGCTCCCGAATATTTCTCGTTGATGGTCATGGCGCTGATTGCTGCTGCAGTGCTGGCACATGGCTCGATGCTGAAAACGATTTGCATGATCGTACTGGGTCTGCTCGTCGGTATCGTCGGCACGGACGTTAACTCCGGCATGTCGCGCTTTACCTTCGGTGCATCGGGTCTGGCAGACGGCCTGAGCTTCGTGGTTGTTGCGATGGGCCTGTTCGGTTTTGCCGAGATCCTGTGCAATCTGCAGGACAAGGCTGATACCGCGAGCCGTGACATTTTGAACCAGAAGATCACCGGCCTGATGCCCACGGCTGCTGACATGAAAGCCGCTTTCGGCGCGATTGTCCGCGGCACGGCAGTCGGTGCTTTCTTCGGCACACTGCCCGGCGGTGGACCGACGATCAGTGCGTTCTCGGCCTATGCGGTCGAGAAGAAGCTGGCGAAGGATCCCTCGCGTTTCGGCAAGGGCGCTATTGAAGGTGTTGCTGCTCCGGAATCGGCGAACAACGCCGCGGTGCAGTGCGCGTTCATCACCACGCTGACCCTGGGCATCCCCCACGGTGCAACGATGGCGCTGCTTCTTGGTGCGCTGACGATTCAGGGTATTGCTCCCGGCCCGCAGGTCATGACCCAGCGTCCCGATCTGTTCTGGGGCTTGATCGCGAGTATGTGGATCGGTAACGCCATGCTGGTGATCCTTAACCTGCCGCTGGTTGGTCTGTGGATCAAATTGCTCAAGGTTCCTTACCGTTTCCTGTTCCCGGCGATCATGGTGTTCATGGCCATCGGTGTTTACAGTGTGAACAACCTGGACCTCGACATTTACATGACGATCCTGTTCGGCGTGCTGGGTTATATCTTCATCAAGCTGAAATGCGAACCGGCACCGCTGATTCTGGCGTTCGTGCTCGGACCGCTGATGGAAGAGAACCTGCGTCGCGCGCTGCTGATTTCGCGTGGTGATCCGACGGTGTTCATCACCCGACCGATCAGCGCTGCCTTCCTGGTTGCGACTGCATTGCTGCTCGCATTCATGATCGTTCCCTCGTTCCGCAAAAAGCGCGAGGAAGCGGTGGCGGATTCGGAAGCGCTGTAAACGACCGGTTGTTTTCGGACCGGTGTTGCACAGTAGTCAAAGCACGCGGCATCTTGCCGCGTGCTTTTTTTTGAGGAGAAGAAAAATGCAAACCAAATATAAAATGAAAACACTTGTTGCCGGTTTGGTTGCCGCTGCCGTTCTTGCGGCACCGATGGCCACAATGGCGCAGAACTATCCAACCAAGCCGATCAGGCTGATCGTGGCGTTCCCCGCTGGCGGTTCGACCGATATCATCGCGCGTCTTGTTGCGCAACGTCTGGGCGAAAAACTGGGTCAGCAGGTCATTGTTGACAATCGCGGTGGTGCCGGCGGTACCATCGGTACCGAAATTGCGGCACGTGCGGCGCCGGATGGACATACCCTGACCATGGGCACGACGAGCACTCACGTCATTGCGCCTGCTGCTTATGCCAAGGTCAACTATGACCCGGTCAAGGATTTTGATCCGATCACTCTGGTGGCTTCGACCCCGTATCTGCTGGTACTGCACCCCGGCGTCAAGGCAAACAATCTGAAGGAATTCATTGCGCTGGCAAAATCGCAGCCGGGCAAGCTGAACTATGCTTCAGCTGGTACCGGCTCGACGACTCAGTTGGCGATGGAAATGCTCAACCGTGCCGCCGGTATTGATGTGGTGCATGTGCCTTACAACGGCAACGGTCCCGCAGGCGCGGCAACCCTGGGCGGTCAGGTGCAGGCGTTGTTCGGCAGCATGCCGGCGGTTCTGCCGCATGCGCAGGCAGGTCGCCTTCGCGCGATCGCAGTCGGAACCTCGCAGCGTTCGCCGGCAATGCCCAATGTGCCGACGGTCGCCGAGTCCGGTTTCCCGGGATTTGAGGTTTCGCTGTGGCTGGGCTTTTTCGCGCCCAAGGGCACGCCGAAGCCGATCCTGACGCGTCTTCAGAAGGAACTGACCGACATCGCCAGCAATCCGGAGATGAAGGCACAGTTCGAGAAGAACGGCGCCAGCGCGGTGACCAATACCCCGGCAGAAATGAATACGCTGATGAAAACCGAGCTCGAGAAATACGGCAAGGTGGTCAAGGCTGCGGGCATCTCGCTGAAATAAACCCTCAGCCCGCTGAAAAACGCCGCATGCGGTTACCCGCACGCGGCGTTTTTTATTGGTCGTGCCGGTCGATATGCGACAGATAGCCGCTGACCAGAAGGATGCCGGCGCTGGCCCAGAATACCGAAGCAATGCCGAGTAGTGCACCGATCGATCCGGCAGCGAGCGGGACCGCGATATGGGTGATGTTATTGATCGTCAACCGCAGGCCGGTAACTTCTCCGGAGCGGCCTTCCGGGGAGCGGTTATAGGTCAGATTCAGAGTCAGCGGCTGGCTGACGCCGAGAGTCAGGCCAATGCCGAAAGACAGCGCCAGTAGCGCCGGCACGAAGGTAATGAAGGTGAAAGGCAGGAACAGCAGCGCGGCAAGGCACATCGCTGCCGCAAGCACGGTTTCGACGCTGAAACGTTTTGTCAGCACGGGCAACGCGACGCGGACAATGAAGCTGGCGGCTGCAAATGCGCCAAGGATGGTGCCGATGGTGGACGCGGAGAGGCCGATTGAATGGCCATATATCGGGACGTAGAAGGTATACAGATCCCAGCCGGTGGTGACCAAGCCGCTGACAATGATCATTCGGCGCAGCGACGGCAGCCGCATCAGGTCAAAAGCGCTGCTCGAAGTGGGTTCGCTGCGCGCGCCATGGGCGCCCAGCTGTCGGGACACTGCGAGCGCCAGTATCGGCGCCAGAGTCATTATTGCAAAGGCAATATAGGCGGCGCCGAAACCATGGCGATCGATCATGATTCCTGCGAGTACCGGTCCGATCATGTGGCCGCTGGAATAGCCCAGGCTCATTGTCGAGAAGTTTTTTGTACGTTCGGCGGCGCTGCCCAGTGTGCCGGCCAGATTCTGCGCGGCAACATTGAAAAACACGAAACCGATGCCGATCAGCGGTGCCGAAATGAACAGCGCCGGTAGCGTTGGCGAGACCGCCGGAATAATCAGGCCGCAGCCGAAGGCGATGGTGCCACCGAGCATGGGCCGGCGTGAGCCGTAGCGGTCGGAGATGCGTCCGACCACGAGCGCGAAGGCCAACTGGAATATCGAATAGGCGGCGATCAGCACACCGATCAGCATCGGACCGGCACCGAGGTTCAGCGCGAGCAGGGAGGCGACCACCCGGCTGCCCATGTGGCCGCCCTGCATGGCCAGCGTGAGCAGGGTGATTAAGGTGATCGGTTTCAAATCGGTATTCGCCAAAAAGACAGGGGCACGGCTGCTGGTTGCGGCAACCGCACCCCGTGTTGATGAAGCGGTATCAGCTGGCGTAACCCGGCGATTCCCGATCCAGCTTGCGCATCAGGGCCGCCCACATCAGTTTGCCGCCGGCGCCGCGCCCGCCTGGGCCGTAGATGAACTGTCCCTGATCCACCGTATGTTTCACCACCTCATCGGGCAGCAGGTTCAATGCGGCGCCGCCGGTCATTGCGGTGATCTGCATTTTGCAGGCCCGCTCAAGCCGGTACATACGCGCGAACATTTCGCCGATGCTGGTGCCCACACTGAGTGTGCCGTGATTGCGCAGGATCAGCATGCCCCCGTCACCAAGATCCTTGACCAGACGTTCGCGTTCATTGTGGTCTTCTGCGACGCCCTCGAAGTCGTGGTAGCGGACCTGGGAGAGTGCGGTCAGCGCCATTTGCGTCAGTGGCAGCAGGCCGTCTTTCTGCGAGGCTACTGCAACACCATATTGCGTATGGCAATGCATAACGGCGTCGGCGCCGGGGCAGTTCATGTGGATTGCGCTGTGGATGGTGAAGCCCGCCGAGTTCACTTCATAGGGGGACTCCGACAGTTTGGCGCCCTCGATATCGCACTTGATCAGATCAGAGGCGGTCATTTCCTCAAACAGCAGACCATAAGGGTTGATCAGGAACTGGTCATGCGTGCCAGGAACGCGACAGGAGATATGGGTGCCCAGCATGTCGGTCCAGCCCATCAGTGCGGTCAGACGGTAGGCGGCGGCCAGTTCAACGCGTGCGCGCCATTCTTCAGGGCTGATGCCGCGTGCAGTGCGCGCCGCCGTGCGGGAGCCGGCGTTGCGATGTTTGGCGGGGTTCGATGCGGCTCGTCGTGTCATATCGTGGATTCCTGTGCGGGTGGCATTAAACAGGCCCTTCCGGACCGTGCCGGCAGGCTGCATTTTGTGAATGACAGTAGAATACCGCAGTCCGTGATAAAAATTTCATTGGCGACTGTCCCTGATTCGACAGCCTCAGCCGATTAATCCGTATCGTGAACTTCGTATGAGTTTGAGCGACGCCTACAATATTGATGACCTGCGCCGGATGGCCCAGTGCCGCCTGCCCAGAGTGGCCTGGGATTATCTGGAGCGCGGCGCCGAGGATGACCTCACGATGACGGCGAACCGCAAGGCGCTGGAGCGCATTGCGTTTCGCCCGCGCACGCTGGTCGATGTTTCAAACCGCTCTCTGCAGCACAGCCTATTCGGCAATACCTATACGGCACCCTTTGGCATTGCTCCCACGGGAGCGGCCGGGCTGTATTGTCATGATGCCGATGTCGCCCTGGCACGTGCCGCTGCAGCGGCTGGTGTTCCGTTTGTGCTGTCGACGGCATCATTTGTAGCGATGGAACGTGTGGCACGGGAGGCGGCCGGCCATAAATGGTTTCAGCTGTATATGTCCAAAGACCGGGCGGCTGCCGAACGGCTGGTCAAGCGCGCACTCGCGGCCGGGTTCGAAGCGCTGGTGGTAACCACCGATGTGCCGGTCGGGGCGAATCGTGAATACAACCTGCGCAACGGTTTTGCCATTCCATTCCGTATCAATGCCCGCAATGTCGTGGATGGGGTGATGCATCCGCGTTGGCTGACCGGGGTGTTCCTGAAGACATTGCTGAGCGACGGCATTCCCCGCTTCCGCAATGTCGACAGCGAGGAGGGTGGGCGCATCGTAGCCAAGGATCTGTCGGCATTCCGCGCGCGCCGCGATGCGCTGGACTGGAGCGACATTGCCTGGCTGCGTACGATCTGGCCGCATAAACTGCTGGTCAAGGGCATCCTCGTTGCCGAGGATGCGCGTCTGGCGCTGACGAACGGCGCTGACGGCGTGGTTGTGTCCAATCATGGCGGCCGGCAACTTGATGGCGCGCGTGCGGCCATCGATGCACTCCCTGAAATCGTTGAGGCGGTCGGTGGCAAAATGGCCGTGTTGTTCGACAGCGGCGTGCGTCGCGGCGCCGATATCGTTAAGGCGCTGGCGCTGGGAGCGGATTTTGTGTTTTTCGGCCGTGCCACGTTGTATGGCGCTTCGGTCGACGGTGAGCGAGGTGTGGCACGTGCACTGGAAATCATGCGTAGTGAAACCGACCGTGTGATGGCATTGATAGGCTGCGGGCGTGTCGACGATCTGGGGCGGGATTATCTGGAGATGCCTGGCTCCGTGTAAATCAGGCAAGCATTATCAGGAGACCACCATGAAGCAACTCAAGTTACCGGCCGTATTCATGCGCGGCGGCACCAGCAATGCCGTAGTGTTCAACCAGAAGGACCTGCCGAAGGATCGCGCGCTGTGGGACGAGATTTTCCTTGCGGCCATCGGCAGCCCCGATCCCAACGGCCGCCAGCTCGACGGCATGGGCGGTGGCGTGTCTTCCCTGTCCAAGGTTTGCGTGGTCGGGCCGTCGACGCGGCCGGATGCCGATATCGATTACACCTTCGCGCAGGTGCAGGTGAAGGAGGCCAAGGTCGATTACGGTGCCAACTGCGGCAATATGTCTTCGGCAATGGGGCCTTTTGCCATCGATGAAGGCATGGTCAAGGTGTCCGGGCGTGAGGCACTGGTACGCATCCACAATACCAACACCAAAAAAATCATCCATGCGCTGTTCAGCGTCGATGAGGGACTTGCCGCGGTTGACGGAGATCTCGCGATCCCCGGCGTATCGGGCACCGGATCCCCGGTGAAACTGGAGTTCCGCGATCCGGGTGGCGCCACCACCGGCAAGCTGCTGCCGACTGGCAATGTGGTTGATACCCTGGACGTACCGGGCCTCGGCAAGATCCGCGCCTCGTTGGTCGATGCGGCCAATGCGACGGTATGGATCAATGCCAAGGATATCGGCCTGACCGGCACCGAGCTGCCCGAGCAGCTGGATGCCGATGCTGCCGTGATGCAGAAATTGTCGGCGATTCGCATCGCGGGTTCAGTGGCGATGGGGATTGCAGCGAATGCCGAAGAAGCAGCAAAAAAGAAATCGATTCCGTTCATCGGCTTCGTGTCGCCGGTGCAGGATGCAAAACTTCTGTCCGGCGAGAGCATTTCGGCGAACGATGTCGATCTTACCGGCCGGGTTATTTCCAACGGGCAGACGCATCGTGCATTGCCGCTGACCGTGTCGCTGTGCATGGCGGTGGCATCTCGCCTGGAAGGTTCGGTGGTCAACGAAGTCCTGCGCAAGGGTCTTCAGGCTGAAGCGCCGGTGCGCATCGGCATGCCCTCTGGGATTCTGACGGTTGCCGCAACGGTCAAGCAGAACGGCGGTGTCTGGCATGCCGAGCAGGGTGCCTTTTACCGCACGCAGCGCCGCATGTTCGAAGGCCAGGTGCTGGTGCGTGCCTCGCGTGTGCCGGGCGTCGTTGCCAGCGGCAAGCAAAAGGCTGCCTGAGTCTGATGTTGTAAAAGTGACTGTTAAAAAAACGGGCGCCGCGGCGCCCGTTTTTATTGGCCGCAATCCATCAGCCTGGTCGGGCAGCGGTCAATCCGCCGTCAACCACAAGATGTGTGGCAGTGATGTAGCGCGCTTCGTCCGATGCCAGGAACAGTACGGCATGCGCTGTATCCCAGGCATCACCCATGCGTCCGATCGGTACCGCGGCATGGCGTTTGGCGACGAGATTGGCACCGGCTTCCGGGCCGAGTTGTTTTACCAGCCGTTCTTCGACCAGCGGTGTGTGCATGGTGCCGACGATCACCAGATTGCAGCGGATACCTTTTTTGACGTAGGCCATCGCCGTGGAGCGGGTGAAACCGACCAGGCCGGATTTCGCAGTGCTGTAGGCAACGTGCACGCGGCCGTCGACCTGGTGGGCAAAGCCCGCGACCGAGGAAATGTTGACGATGGCGCCGCTGCCCTGTTTTTCCATAATCGGCAGCACGTGTTTGCAGCCGAGGAAGGCGGTTTTGAGGTTGTGATCCAGTTGCCGGTCCCAGACTTCTTCGCTCATGCTGACCGGGTCGCCGGGGGCAGAGCCACCGACATTGTTGATCAGAATATCAAT
>JAULBY010033971.1:0-14926 GCA_032358315.1 Ophiocytium majus | reverse complement strand
GTTAGTCAGAGGACTACCTTTAACATTTCGTAGAGTTAATTGATACGCCATTATTCTTTACCTTTAATTAGCATTGTCAGCATTTCTTTAATTTGTGCGACATCTTGTTTTAAGTTATTTATGTCTTCAGTCTGTTGGTTGACACGCTCAACTCTGGCTATGGCAACTTGCTTAGTCATCATATATTCGTTATATTCTGACAAATTTGTATTAACGATAGCATTGGAAGATACATCCCTAACAAGAGATGTATTTCCTTCAACTTTAAGCAACTGACCCATTATGAGCAAGCCACCACACGAAGATCTTTAACAGTTGGAACTTCAGAACTATTTGTAGATTGCATTACTAATTTAACAGTAAAGGAATCGAATGCAGTCAAACCAGTCAATGTATATTCAACATCAGCCATGGTAGTATCGCCAAATCCAACTTTAGTAATTGGGGTATCTGGAGAAGCCAACACATAGTCAATTGTTGAGTATGCATCTTTAGTACCAACTGGAGATGTTCTGTAGTAAACCAACACATTGGCACTTGACGGAACATTCGCTGCTAATCTAATCTTCATAGATGTTGCAGGTGTAGCCAAACTAATCTTCTTAGTAACATATTTACTGTGAGTAGAACTTCCAAGTGGAGAGATCTCATCGATAAATGTATTTCTTACAACAACAGTTGTAGAAGATGAAGCAGCACGAGTTGTTCCAGTATTATACAATGTTACTGAAGCAGTTGTTCCATCATCAACAACCTTAGTTACTAAGAATGTTCCATTGTTATTAGAATCAGCAGCACCAGTGATAGTTACATACTTGCCAACTTGAATAGTCTTAAACAATCCACGAACTGTAGCATTAGTAGAATACATAACTGTTGCTAGAGTTGCAGAAGTAAACCCTATTGTTGTATTAGATGAAACTAAAGCAATCTCATCAAGACCAGATTGGTTTACTGTTGCTTCAGTTGGAGCATTAATTGTATTAGAAATAGCAACTAAACTCAAACGATGAGTATCGATGACTGGAGACAATGCGTCATTTGTGGTAGACATCTGACAAAGGATCGTGGCAGATGGGTTTCCGCTTAACAAACTATTTTGATTCTGTTCAGAAGCAATCAATCGAGTTGCACTGAAGTAGTTAGTTTCGTTTGGAATAATTCCACTAAACGAAGAATCAATTTCGTATGGAGATTCACTACCACTCACTGACTTACCACTTGTTGTTTTAATTGAGAACAACGAAGTTGTATCAGAGAAATTCTGAGACTGGATGATTGGTTGAATAGCATTATAGGCTGCATTCTGAGTTGCAGTAACAGTAGTTCCACCACCATAACCAACATTAGTTGCATTATTTGTGCAAGTAACAATGTAAGAATCATTATCCACAACAGTTGAAACAGTCTGAGATTTATAAACCTCAGTCGATGGGATACCATTAATTGAATCAACAATCTTAAATGCAACACCAGAGCCGATAGTAATCGCAGCATTAGATACTAATGTTAAAGATGTATTGCTTGCAACAGAAGAAACAATACCAATATAAGCATTATCGCTTGCTCTGCGAAGAACAGAACCTTTACCTACTGTAGTTGTTCCAATGTCAGTTTCAAATACAGTTGAAGAACCAGTTACTGTTGTGCTACCAGTTGAACAAGTAATTGTTCCTGCCGATGCAGCCACACCATTAATCTTAGTATCATCTGTGTTAGAAATTGTTACATATGAACTTGATGTCAATCCATGATTATTTTGGAATACCTTTAATTTGGCAGAACCAGTATTAGTTTCAAACGGATCTTTATCCAAGTGTTGAATTGGAAGAATATCATTTACAAACTCTACAGCACTAGTAACAGTTGTATCAAACTGAGCACGATATAGTGTAAACTTCAAATCCTGATCTTGGTTGGCAGTCCAAGTAGATCCATTCTGAGATTTGAATAGAACACCTGCATATGGTTGTTCAGAAATAGTTCTGCTAGAATTAGGAATATTATCGCCAAGATTAGAAACCCAAACTCTATAACCATTAGAGTCTGAAGCCAGAACAATCGCATATTCGCCATTATCCTGAACATAAACAGGAGATGGGAATGTAAAGGTAGTTGCAGTGTCGTAACTCTTTGCAGTAGTTCCGTCTGGCATATCTACTTCGTTTGTAGAAATATTAACATGCTCAGGTTTCAATGTTACACGAGAGAATGGTAATACATACTTACCTGGATATCCATTAACAACTTCGCGAATTTCTAAAGTAACTGGAATGTTCGCATCTTTAGTTGAGAAGAAAACATCAACCTTAGTTAAGAATGCGCCACCTTGAGACTTAACTTGGAAAGTTTGAGCCAGTGGGTCATACCAACCAGTATCAGAAACAACACGCTCTGAAGTTTGAACGATTGTTTGGTTCTGCGCAACTTGTTCAGTTACAATCTGAGCATTTCTAGTTGCAACAAAAGATGCCTGTTTGGTTTCTAAAATTCCTTGAGCGTAGTAATTTGCTTTACCTCTTGATGTATATGTAATATCATTAGCTGAATCCACATCAGTTAAAACAAACTCTCTTTGACCAGTGCGGAAACGGAGACTTTCTGTTTGAGGAATAGAGAACAATAATTGAACTTCTCCATTGGCATTAGTAATTAAGTCATCGCCTGCAACTGCAGTTGTAGATACTGTTCCAACAGTTCCAGAAACACCACTAATACTTCCAGTAATTGTTTCTGCAGTTTGGAAAGTTCCAGAAATATTTACAACATAAATTGCTCTTCCAGTTACAACACCTGATGTATTGAAAGTCTTATCGCTACCAACAACGATTGCCGTTGCGCCAGATGTAGCACCAGTGACAATATCACCTCTGTTTAAACAGACTTGAGTATCTCCTGAAATTCTACGAGCAGTTTGAACAGCATTACCACCCACATTTGATGTAGTATCAAAATCAACAGCACCAGTGTAAGTAATTTTAGTTGCAGGAGTACAGTATGCTGAAACATCTACTCTATCAAAGAATGGATTAAATTTAGTTCCTGGCTTTAATCCAGCAGCTTGAATCAAAATATTTCTTGAACGAATATATGGGATAACAGCAGTTGAAAGAACTTTGTCATCAATTTGACGCTTGTCAATTCTAGCAACAACTTTAGTATTAATACCTGTTCTTGATTGGCCAACTTGTTGTGCGAAGGTTTCAACCACAACATCACGATGAGCCCAACCATTGCCAGATTCAACATTACCGAACATTGCATTTAATGTTGATGCAGCAGTATTAGAACCAGCAACACCCAAACCACGCTTATCGCCAGAGTATGTTTTAAGACCAGCAGATTGTGGAACACCAGCCCATTGAGTTTGCCATGCATTCCAAACAGTTCCAAGAACACCTGCTTTTTCAGCAATAGTTGAAATGGCATTAAAATCGCCTTCTTCATTTTGAACAATATCTGGACGACGATCAACTTCAAACCACTCGTCTGAAGAAGGAGTTAAACCAACAGTACCCAAGAAAGTGAAAATAGCAAATGGGTTGATATTTTCTAGACGAGAAGCATATGGTTGAGTAACTAAAGCTGGCTGGGCAATAATTGGAAGTGTAATAACATCTCCAGTTAATTGATAGTTAGCCGATTCACGAGCATTAGTTGTTGATTCTTTCTCAATCAAATTGATATTTTTCATTGAGAAGAATGGGCGAAGCTCGTTTCTCTCCATATCAATAGAACAGAAATAGTCTTTAGATGCAGTATCACCAGTAGAATGACCAGAGAAGTTATCTACAATGAAACCATTTTTAAATCTATTCAATCCTGTAGTTGTATCTACGATTTGTAAAGATTGTGTTTCTTGCTCGAGCATTGATAGAGAAGTGTAATACTCTAGAGTGTCGATGCGTCTTTCTAATCTTCCAATATCGCGCATTGTGTAGCGTTTGTTATCATGCTTAACTACGCTCACGCTGGCATCAGAAGTTGTAAATGTATATGGCTCGATGTTTAAATCATACAGAACCATACCAAGTGTTGGGTCAGAAGGAACTCCTGGGTTCAAAGATGGAACACCAGTAATACTAAAGAAATTACCATTAAAGTCTAAAGCAATCTTATCAGCTCTTGCTAGGTAGTAACTATAATCAGCCTGAATGTCATAACCACGCTTTGGTACCAATGAAGTAGAAGCACCAGAACCAGTATATGCAGCACCAGTGATATCAACTCTTGGTCTAAAGTCAATACAATCTCTTAACGGAGTTGTTCCGAAGTGAGGAATCTTTTTATAGTCAATATCTGAATAAGAATTAACTGTAAAATAATCTCCAGTACCATGAGATAGATACTCAAATTCAATTCGAACTGGAGCATTTGGTGGAGAGAAAGATGGTTTTAATTTTAATGTTGACAAACCATAATAACTTAAAGTCTGACCATCATCAAAAGTATAGTGATCGCTTACATCATCAACATAGTCTGATGTAGCAGGACTTGATCCGAAGGCAAATCCTGTTGCTTGTTTAATGCTAATAACTCTGTAAGCATCGGCAAAGCCAGTAGTTGGATTAGTTCCTGAACCAAGCAATAAAGACTGACCATTAACAAGAGCTTGAGTTGTATAAACACAAGAAGCAGAGGTCAATGTTTTAGATTTTTCTGTGTTTGCAGAAAGAGTCTTAGTTACAGTTCCGATAACAATGAATGCTCTTGATGCATAAGCACCAGGAAGTGTAAAGGAAACAGAAGAACCTGACGGAGCAATATATGCTGCATCGAGTTGAACAGTTTTACCAGTGGTATTGTCAATCAACTGATAGTTATCAGTTTCAGCTGCAGAACCCATAGTTCCTGAACCAGTTGAAACTGTCAGTGTACAGTTACCACCAGACAAAGAAGAAGTTGTTCCAGTAAATCTTTCTTGAACTGTATAAGTTATTTGATTTGTGCTGTCAGAACCACGGACAGACTTAATAGCATAGTAAGGAAGACGGAATAATAATGATTCGTTATTTGGTTCTCTAATATCAGTTGTAATTCTGTCGATTGTTACACCAGTAACAGTTACAGCTCTATCAACTACAATAGAAGTTTGTGAACTGATTGTTACAACACGAGCAATTGTTGTTCCCAGATAAACATAATCACCAACTAATAAATCTGTCTGGAAAGAAGTGCCAGTTCCAGTAATTGTTGATGAACTAGATGCAGTTGCAGATCCAATTAAACGAGATGTAACTGGAACGATATCCGCTGTAAAATCTTTAGTAAATCCACCTGCTGAATTATCAAAGAAGAATGACTTAACATTACGCTTGAAGTCATATCCTGCAGTCATCTTGATGTCAAACAACATAACTTTATATTGAGCAGCATCAGTACCAATGGTGTTGTTATTCCATTCAATTGCACGAATACGAGCAGTACCAACTGCAGTTCCCAGTCCTGAACTTAATCCACGAGAATCTTTCTTCGCAGCAGCTCCAGAGATAGCAACTTCACCATTCGCAGTTAAGGTTGCTGTTGTATCATTTGTAATAGAAGCAACTGTTCCTGAATAAACACCTGATGCATTATAGATCTTTGAACCAACAATCAACTCTGTTGTAAATGCAGTTCCAGAACCAGCCAATGAAGTTGCACCAGTACCGATAGTAACAGTTCCAGTTAAGGATACTGAACCCTCTTGAGTAATCCTGTTATACAGGGTAACAGTTTCGTAAGTATTAATTGCTGGAACAGATTGTAAAGTATTAACTAAAACATAGTTACCAACAGTTTGTGGAATCAATCCATTGTCAACTTGAACTGTATGAGAATCGCCACGGCATTTATCAACATAAACATACTCAGTTGAAACTTTCTCAATTTCGTAACCTTGAACATATGCTTTACCTGGATCAAGAGCAATGGCTAATTGATTATCAGAGCCAGTTAAACTAACACCTCTGTTATACATTGGGTTTGTTGTATATTCCCAGTTCACACCTGTATTTCCTGCTCCGTCATAGGCAGTTCCAGTTGTATGAGTTGGTGGTACACTGCTGGCAGATGTTCCTGTATTTTTAGCAGTATAGTAGTTGCTACCATACTTTACGATATCGCCGATTAAATATGCAGTGGCAGTTGTTGACCATGTTCCACGATCGTTAGTTCTTGCTTCGCGAACATCAATAGTAAATGGGCGAACATCATAGTTGCCAGATTCGTCGTATGTTCTACGAGCAAAAGTTTTTTCTAATTCGCTGTAATCTGATTTAGTAACAATTCGTTCAATTGTTCCATCATTAACTCTAAGCAATTCAATAAAATTCTGATCATCTTCATCATCTAATAATTTCTTAGCAAGAATTAAATCAATGTGGTAACGATGCGCACCTGGAGCTGCATAGTTATATGATGTTTGAGCATTATCTAAAATTGTCTCATCATCTTCTGGAACAATAGTTGTCTCTAAAACATTTAAACCAATACGATAAGATGGTGTATTTGAATATTTACTCAATACAATAGTTTGTTCTAAACCTGTAACTGGGTCAGCACAAAGAACAAAGAAACCATTTACATAGTAGACACCACGCTGAATAGTTGCCAAAGAACCAAGACCAGTAGCTTCTAGAGCAATCGCTTGGATAGAACTTGTTCCATCATCAAAGTCAATTACTTCGCTATCCGCAAAAGTTTTAGTAATGTTATCATCACCTGACGACAAGTAACGAATAAACAAAGTTGTTGGATCTGTAGTAGTGGCAGAAACAACTTTAATTACTTGAGCCTTTACACCGCTGGCACCAGTAATATACTTACCTTCTACTTCTTGAATAAATGCTTCAGTAACAACACCATCATAAGAAGCAAGCAATTTTACATAATGGGCTTTTGTATCAATAGAAACTTGTCCAGGAACTACCATTGATCCTTGTTTAAAGATATGGTCGCCTTGACGAGTAATTTGATTCTGGAGAATTGTTTGTAACTGAGTTAATTCTCGAGCCTGAACAGCAAACGATGGACGAAACAGAATACGATAAAATTTATTATCTTCTGAGTAATCGTCATTATATGGTTCGGTGTTAAAATTGATCATTTTTGGTTTTCTTCTTTAATGGTTCTATACTATTTAGTTTAGAATTTGATAATCGTTCTAAGGGTTACAGTCTCATCAGCTGATGGAGTAAACCCAGCTTTATTATCAATAAACAATAAATCTCCAGAATATTTATCAAAAGTTGGTGGACTTACTGCAGTTACACTAAAATATTGATTATTCTCGTTGGTCATAATATCTGAAACCAATGGAGCATCGTTATCTAAATCTTGAATCAATGCTCCTGTTGATGTCACAGTTACAACTCTATATCTTCGTTGATATGTAACTTCATCAATAACTCTTGGTGTAGTTAATATCATATCTTTTACAAATAAATTTGTATTGATTGCTGCTCCGATGGCATAACAAGCCGATCCTAGATTTGAAGTATATCTATATGTGTTATCATATTGTCTAGGATTTTTAATAATACCAATTTGACGATAGTCGTTATTTACTTCAAATCCTTGATTCTTATCTCTTGACACATTACTGTAGAACATTAATGTTCTTGCAAATAATTCTTCAAAAGCATCTTTTCCATGACCACCATATGGAGATATAATTGCTCTTGCAGTTGCGGCAAACCCATTACCACCAATAGTGACATTGGCATAGGTATAACCAGATCCTTGGCTAATCATTGTGATTTTAGAAATTCTTCCGCCAGTAATAGTGGCTTCAGCAGTGGCACCAGTTCCGTCTCCAGTAATAGTAATTGGAGCAGAACCATACGCATAACCACCACTAATGAGTTGAATATTATTAATCGTTCCGCTTACAGTTAGTAATTCGTTATTTGCCTGTAGCGTATTGATATTACCAATACTAATATCTGCAGAACAAGTTGCTTCAGTTCCGTCTCCTACTACAGTCAAAGAAGCAGCACTGTATCCAATTCCTGGATCATCAATTTGAACTTGTGCTAATTGTCCTGAATCGCCAATGATTGCAATTAACTTTGCTTCTGATTTAATTGAAGTAAACGCTGCAGAAAATTCTGAACCTGTTGTTGTGTTTACTGTTATTCTAGGATTTGAATCATATCCTGCGCCATATCTTAATACAGCTGTTCCTGCTGCAGCAGATCCAATATAAGTTAATCCAGCTGTTCCGTTTGTATATTCTGTTCCAAGAGTGCTTCCAGTTGGAGCAGTGGAAGAATGAGTTGTTCCTGCCGTTGTAACTGTATATAAACGACTAGAAACAAAATACTGTTGACCCAAAGTAACTGCAGTCGATGCTGTCCAAGCAGTTCCGATTGTTACAGTTGGAACATCTTTATAATAATCTCCAGAATCTATAATTCTTACTCTTTTAACTACACCAGTTGGAGATAATTCAGTAACAGCAGATGCATGGTAACTGGCATTATATACTCTATGATCAGAACCAGTTCCTTGAGAACTTAAATTGATAGCAGTTCCATCTTCTGCATCACTAAGAGAAAGAGCTAATTTTATTGTCGTAGAAGATATTCTAATAACATAGTATGTTGTATTATTTACTAAATTACCAACACTTGTCCCACCACCATTAGTATAAACAACTGCATCACCAGTCTGATACCAATGAGATCCAAGAGTTATTACTTCAGAAGTTGTATTAACATCTGTATACGCAAATGTTTTACCAGAGTAACTAAATGTCACAGATGGATTTGAAGTATAACCGCTACCAAAGGATGTTAAGTTTACTTCTTTTATACCACCCAATAAATTTATGTCTGTAATTGCTCCACCAGAAATAGTTGGATATGCTTTTGCAGTATGTCCAACATATTTAAATGCACAAGAACCATTTGAAACAGTTCCGCTTCTATGTGTAGGACCAACTGTTCCAGAATCTCCTGCTCGTTCGACCATATAAATTACATCATCATGTTCAATGTATTCGCCGAGGTAAAACGGAACTTCTTCTATCCATTGTCTACTTGCAGTAATAGGTTGAGCAACTGTAATTGTATCACCATCCTCATAATCAATTCCTTCATTTGTTATAATGGTGGAATTCAAATATACTGGATCAGATTCTAAATATCCATCACCAGAAACGCTGATGTTTGCTGCTGTATATCCAGTTCCAATGTTATCAATATTTACAGCTTCAATACCACCAGCTGAATAGAACTGTTGAGTCAACGCTGTAACAACAGGCATATGAGTTTCAGTTAGAAACTTAGTTCTTAGTGCGATTGGAACAGCGTACAAATATTTCCAAACATAACCATCAGACAAAGTAATTGGAAGAACTTGTGTTCCGATTGGTTTAGTTGTTGATGGTGCTCCATTGTTATTGTCTAGACATTTATATACATTATACTCATCGGTAATAACATAAAATAAAGAATCTTCAAGTTTTTGAGCACCTGAAGGCGATTTGGTAATAACACCATTAAGAACAGCACCTTCTCCTAATCCACCACCAGTAATAGTAACAGTTGGAGTGTTAGTATAACCAGAACCATATTCAGTCATAGTTACTGCAGTAATCTCACCATTATATAATGTTGCTTCTGCAGTTGCTTGAACGCCACTAGGTAAGTCTGGTTCTGATATTGTTAGTATTGGAACAGAAGTATATCCACCGCCACCATTAACAATATCAATACCTCTAACTTCTGTCGAATATGAGTCATCGTAGATGTCATAAACATCACCAGATACCCAATCAATTCTATCAACAATAAAACCAACATCTGAAGGTTTTATTTGCTTAACTGTAATAATTTCATTTCTTACATCTTTTTCGTATTGAAATGAATCAACAGGATAAGGTGGCGACTGCTCATTTTCCCATGATAATGTTTTACCAAGGAAATAGTAGTATTTTGCAGTGCGTGATACTACCTCTTTGTACAATCCTTCAGCAATTGTTTTATGTAAAAGAGTTTTTAAAAGAGATGAAGTAGTCGCCATTTTTTATCCGAATTAACTTACTGTTACAACCCAAGTGATCGCAATTGAATCACCAGATGCTTTTGCCACTGATGGGAAGGTGGTACGGCAAAGTAATGTTCCACCTGAAGATGCATTGAAGATACCTGCTTCTTGAACACCTGGAGATGTTGAAGTGCCAGTACCAGCTGGGAAAGTAGCAGTGTAAGTAATTGTGTTAGTTGAAACAACAGTTGCAGATAATGCTACACGACCACCTTCAGTACCCAATGTTGTATCACCTGCAGCTGCAGATGTTGAACCAGTACCGATAGCCATATGAGTCATTGACACAGGGCTGTTTGTAGTTGCTGCAATTTTAGCAGCGATGTGACCTTTACCAGCAGTAGTAACTAAGTTTGGAACATCAAACTCTTTTACCACTTCACCAGCAGCGTTTGTATGGACGATATGAACCATCCCTGTTGCTTTTAAATTTTCTTGTACATTCATTTTTAGGAATCTCCTATTGAGGTTTAATTATATACTATGTGTAATTGTTGGTATCAACTGTTGAACCAAATTTGCTATCCACAGTATTGTCGTAAATAATGGGGTGAATACTAAAATAACCACCCTCACTATATGGGTTCAGTGCTACATAGCCATCATCGGCTGAAGACATAGTCTCTGTATCTTCAAGATATTTAGTCATATCTTTGGAAGATATGGAATCCGATGGGGTTGATGTATCTGATAATGCTTTTCCGAAATCTTTGGCAGTTATAGATTCTGTCGGTGTAGAAATAGAATCTGATAATGCTTTACTAATATCTTTGGCAGTTATAGATTCTGTTGGCGTATCGATAGAATCAGTCAACGACTTACCAATATTTCTAATCATAGAATCTGTCGGTGTATCGATTGAATCATCCAAGGATTTGCCGATAGTTTTTACCAAAGATTCAGTTATAAATTGTTCATCAGAAAGGTATTTGCTAATTTCTATCAGCAATCCAGTAGTATCTGCCGAATCAATTATTGTAGCTGTGTCTCGTAAAGATAGAGCAAGACTCTTAACAAGAGACTCTAGAGCAACGGAAATATCAAAATTATTTGAAATTTCAAATTCACCAAACAGGGCTGTACCTGCAGGGTGAACCATTGTTTTTACAGCTGTCTTATATGATGCCAATCGTTCGTCAATTCTCAACACATAAGAGAACACTTGATAGTAACGACTGTCTTGAATATAAACAGCATCATCTAAGAATCCATCATTCGCAGAATAGTATCCTGGGTATTTCGCCAAAGCACCAAGATTAACTTTTACAACGGCAGGGGTTTCTGTAGTTACAAGAACACCAGCCGACGCTTCTGTAACGAATTCTCTGGCTACTGCTCCAGCATATGAACCATCCCAATACATTGAAAGAGAAGGAGCAGTTCCATCATATGCGTAATCTACTCTGTTGATATAACCTTGTTCTGAAAATCCACGAGTGGCATCAGTTATAGCAATTGCGCCAGGAGATATTGTTACAGTTGTAAGTAGTAAATCGTTTGTGTTTGTATAGTAATCATTTGTTGAATTAATGGTTACCGAGAAGTCTGTTTCGTATCCAATACCATATTTAATAAATTCAGCGGATAATACTGCACCGATAGAATTAACACGAGTAATTTTAAGAATAGAACGAACACCAGAACCATTCTTCAATTCAAACAACTGACCAGCTTTAAATCCAGTTCCAGCTTGACTAATTTGTGCAGTTGATGTTGTTGATACAATAGTTCCAACGAACTCATCTTTGTATCGGATTTGATCTCCAACTGCAATATCGCCAAAATATTTTCTATCAATAAAGAACTCAAAAGTGTCGTCTGATATAGCAACGACACGCTCAATTTCTACTTCAACATATTGTCTTTTATCAATGAGTAATTTAAATGTTCTATTTGGTTTTACAACATCGACTAATTTACCATCAATAATATCTGGAGTACCAATAGTCACTCTAACGAAAATAGAAAGATCCTGCTGCCATTTACCATCAGATGCTCTGAGCATCTGTTTTCCAGGATATGTTAGTTGAACATTCTTGTCGTATAGTAATTTGAATAATAACTTGTAAGAACCTGCAGAACCCTTCGCTAGATACTGATCTTTAATATGTTGTAATAAAAATCTTTCATCTACAGTAATTTCTTTTGGTAAATTAATTGCCAGTTCTTTTTTAAAGTACTGAATGAAACTGTCAATGGTAGTATCTAGATCTCTTAGATTTGATAAATCTACACCCTGATTATCCAAATATTCATAGTATGCCTCAACGAAAGCAACAAATGTTGGATAATCAGCCCTGATAAACTCAGGGACTTGATTCGGTACTAGAGAAGAAGTTTGAACTCGCATTATGGTCTAATTGGCGTAAAGGTGTAGTTAAATCCAGCAGCTAAATCTCCAGCAGCTGATTTATCCGCAATCACATTAACAGTCATATGGTCGCGAGCTACTTCAGCAATTTGATGCAGTGCAGATACTACATCGTTAGATTGTGGCTTCATTGATATTTCAAAATCAATATCAGCCAAACCTGTAACAGTTAAATTGTTTAGTTCAATATATCCTCTTGCATAATCAACAATTCCAATAGATGGATTTACAATGTTCTTTTGATAATTACTATCAAGAGTATATAATCTCATATATCCTTGACCATCATCGTCAATATAGTGAACTTCGTTACTACCTTTAACAAATAATCCTGTTGAATAAATGGCACCCTCGGCAATACCAGAGTTGTATAGTGGATTAATAATATTTAAGACATACTGCGCAGAAATATTATACTTAACAATCAGTTTTCTTCTCAGAAGAACTGTCATTGTTGTACTAACGATAGCTGGATCTGATGTGTCAATCAGTCTTGTTAATTTAGACGCTCTAAATACGCCATCGAATCTCTTTAGATCGGTATCATCGTAGTCGTAAACTGCGTTCGTCACGATTGTCTTAATATCTGAATCAGTCTTATTTGTTTCGTTAGGATTGTAGTATGCTGTAATATTCAGAGAAATGTTAATATACTCTGGATCAATAATTTCTGGTGTTACAGAAACCATGTTTTTACTTGCAAGAACAGTGTTCAATACAAAGTTCTTTTCAAGAGTTGTGAGTTTAGTAGCATCTTTAGGTTTGATGCAAATATAAACTTTACCATAAATCGCTGGATAGTTATTTTCTCCACCCCAAACAGTAACTGATGCTGCTTGAGAGAAATTAGAAAGGATTAGTGCTTTATAATCTTCTGGTGTAACAGCACGATTCTGTGCTGCGTATGATCTTGGGGCATTATATTTAATGCTATCAATATCTTCAGGGGAAGTTCCACCAACAGCATTAGTTTTAGTTGAGCAACTTACTGTTCCGCCCAATAATGTTGAACCGCTGTAATTGAAAAGTCTTGCGCCATTTGAACCATTTAATCCAGAAACGAAGTAGTCAATATTAACCACATTTCCTGCATCCAATGATTTTCCTAAGATGTCATCACCGAAAGTGATTTCATATAATCCACCTTGAATTTCTTTTAGGAAGAATGCTCTACTGGTTGATGTTAAACCATTAATAATATTTGCTGCGTAAGTATAAGTGTAGAAATTACCAGATGTAGCAGAATCTTGAACAGTTACACGAATCGTCGATGTGTCAACATTTTCGTTTGGAATGATATACTTTTGACCATCGGCAACGGTATATTTGATTGAGAGTGGCGTTCCTTCAACAAGTTCAACACCAGAAAACACATAACCATTTATTCCATTGCCAGTTGTATATGAACCAAGATTGTAGAATGTATACTGTTGTCCTTCAACAGTACTTTCGAATGGTTGGTATGCTGGTAAAGTTGCTACTGTTGGTGTAGAAGTTGGAGAGACAATTCTTACATCAACGACAGCTCTTGCACAAGCAGCTGAACGAGGAACATACCCAAGCATTTTAGCAAGGGAAACTACGCTTGCTCTTTTACTTGCTGAATCTAGGAAAGATTCATTTACAGCCAAGTTAGTGTAAAGATTATTATAGTGAGTGTTATATGCAAGAACATCAAGTAAAACTGATAGTCCTGAACCCTCAAAGTCGTAGTCTTTAAACTCTGACTGCCCACGAAGATATTCGCGGAGATTGTCTTTAATTTTATCGAAATCTAATTCCGATACATCGATTCTTCTATTTGTTTGTGCCATTATCGTGTTCTCTCTAACACTAAATTAAGTACTTGTGGAGTTTGAGTATTTAAAATTGTAAAAATAATAGAAACATCCACAGTGTTACTATCTTCATTAACATTAACTTGAACATCGGTTAAATCAACTCTTGGTTCAAAGTTATTGATTGTAGTTCTAATTGATCTTTCCAAGACTGCTTGCAACATTGGAGAAGCTGGTTCAAATAATAATGCATTAATTTGAGTTCCAATTTCTGGGTGAAATGGACGCTCATAGTTTGATGTCAATAATAGGTTTCTAACAGACGACTTAATTGCTTGCTCGTCGTAGCGTTTAACTACATCAGCCCCATAGGAATATTTAAATGCTTGGGATGTATAAGTTGTAGTCGCATTAGCATATAGAACCAGATGTGTATTGTCTGTAATGGTTTTAACCTTACCAATAAATGTTCCGTTGACATGGATATTTCTCTGAGCCATGTCATATTTGCTAAAGGTGGTATTTGTTCCAACAATGATGTTACTATTTGTGTTGGTTGTGATAACGCCAATACCATCATTCTCCACAAGATATACTGGTGAAGGTGCGAAGTTAAAATCTAGATCGGAGAATGTTCTTGTATTTCTTGCCATATGTTTATTTATTAACCTCCAAAGAAGGTGCTGCCTTCCACTGCTTTTATTTTATCGTTATCGTCCAGTAGATCCCCAACGAAAGCCACTGG
>JAULBY010033960.1:0-14927 GCA_032358315.1 Ophiocytium majus | reverse complement strand
CCCCCCCCCCCCCCCCCCCCCCCCCCCCCCTGCCCCCGCAGGCCGGCCACACGGACGCCGCGCGCCTACTCCTGGCCGCAGGCGCCGACCCCCTCGCCCGCGACATCCCCACCAGAACCCCCTGGCAGCTCGCCCCCGTGTGCGGCCAAGCGGAGTGCGCGGCGCTGCTGCCGGCGGGCCACCGACGACAC
The DNA here is from genome assembly GCA_032358315.1 of Ophiocytium majus. Classification (NCBI taxonomy): domain Eukaryota; class Xanthophyceae; order Mischococcales; family Ophiocytiaceae; genus Ophiocytium; species Ophiocytium majus. The sequence goes on along the minus strand of JAULBY010033960.1, from coordinate 14,736 downwards.
GCCGCCCAGGTGGGGCACGATGCGGCTGCCCGCCGGCGCGCGCGTGGAGTCGAGCGCGCCGGGCAGCGTGGGGCTTGCGTTCGAGGACGAGGCGGCGGCGCAGGCGGCGCGGGAGGCGGACACCGCGGTCACCCAGGCGCCTCGCGGCGACTGGGTGAGGGGGGGGGGGTCACTCGCTCCCTCTGGTGGTGCTCTCGCCCCCTTGCTGGTATCTTTTCGACTGTGGGGAGGTCGCGTGCCACTTGCGGCAGGGGGGGGGGGCGCTGCCGCTGTACTTCAATGTTGAAGTGCAGCATGCTTCAATGTTGAAGTACAGCATACTTCGCTGTTGAAGTGCAGCCGCGCAAGGTAGGCGGCATGGACGGTGAGGCACAGGGGAGCATGGGGCTGACGTTTAAGGACGAGGCGGCGGCGCAGGCGACGCGGGAGGCTGACATCGTGCAGGTGCCGCTGGCGGCCGCTGCGGGGCAGCCGCCACGGTCGCCGACGCCGAGGCGCCGCGCGGCGACTGAGTGAGCGGGCGCTTGTCACTCCTCACTGATGGTGGTGTTCTCGCCCCTTTCCTCGTATGTTTTCAGCTGTCGAGAGGTCACGCTTGCTGCGGGGGAGACGCGCCGCCCCCCCTGTACTTCAACATCTGAAGTACAACTGCAAGGAGCCCTCCTGCTGCAGCTGCAGTGTGCTGTGAGGCAGCTGCTGCGCAGGCTGCGGCCGCCGCGCGGCGAATTCCGCCTGTCGGCCCACTGTCAGCTCGCAACCAACACACTGGCAGGAGGTGGCGGGCGCACGGTGCGTGGCGCACTTTTGATTGTGCGCAGCAGGCGCCTGGCTGGTCGCCTTTCACATGTACTACGTAGTACTTGCGTGTGCTGGCGGGAATGTGTGCGCCACACAGATGCGGCAGCAATGCTGCACGCAGTGCTGGGGCTCTGTGGCGGCGGCTCTTGCACACGCCTATCTTCCAGCCCCTGTAGCACCGGCAGGTGGCCATGCTAGTAGCAGCTGCCGCCGATTTCAAGGCAGGGCACATGCGGTGCTTGGTATGCACTTGTGTGCTCACCAAAGAAAGTGAGAGGGAGCAGGTGCTCAGCAGGTCCATGTGTGTCGCTTACGCGGTGCCAGCTGCAGCAGCGGCATGGCCGAGGCGCAGCGGCGACACCACGACCCCGTGTGCTGCCGCACCGCACCCGGCGCCAGCACTGTTTGCTGCTTCCTGCGTAGCACTTTTGCTTAGGGCCGCGCAATCCGCACCACAAGCTATGCCACCTGCATGCTGGCTGTCACCAGTTGGCGCCCAGCTCTGCAGGCTCTGGCGCCATTTTCATTTTGCTCTCGGGCAGGGGTTGGCACCGCTTACACGTGCCCCTTTTGCATCCGCCTGAACAGCCTCCCCCGCCTCCAGCGGTTCCGTGGTTTCACGTCCAGGTGGCCGCCAACAATCCCACATGCATGACTTGTATGCCATATGGCCTTTCCATGAGCCTGTGTACTTCGCTGTACTCCGCTTGGTTGCCTGCGTACCTGTTGAAGAAACCCTCCCTTGGGGGTGGAAGGCCCCTGCTTGCCAAGCCAGTGACGTGCAAAACTGATACTAGAAGTAAAAGGAAACCCAGGCGCGTCGGTATGCCACACCCAGACCGACAACACTCGACCGGGGCACGGCACTGAACTGTTTCCGGTGCCAGCAAGGTGCTGCAGCGCTCAACCGGTTGACCACAATCGGCACCTCGATGCTTGGAGGCAAGCCTATGCGACCCATACATGGCAGTTCCAACTTCTTCACCTGCTGCCAAGGCACATGAGCTGTATGTGCACTCCGCCATTTGTGTGCGTTGTCATGTGGTGCACAGCAGATCTGCCCGCCTACAGTATTGCCAATACACTTTGTTGGTAGCGTGCCGATGAACAGGATGGGCTACACTACACCACTCAGCTTGCGCCTAGGATTTCATGCTGCCAGCGCCAAAATGTAAACCAGCGGCGTACTTCATTACGACCCACACTGTTACTACCACAACACCACTACAGTGGTTTTGTTCAATTCAAGAAGCACACAGGCCGCGCGTCAAATCTCGGCTTCACAGCCTTCGCGAAGGGTCCCCGGGGCTGTGTGCAGGCCATACGAACGATTGCTCATGCCCTCTATAAACAAGTACTTTAAAAGCTAGCCCATCGTGTACGCACCCCCTCCCACCCTTCATTTTCCCAGAAAGCCATTCTGGGCAGCCGCACTGACAACATGACACGCTCCAAACATCTGTCAAAAGAGCACCGCCGCGTGTGCAGAAACGGTGTCCACGACCATGGCGCTCGACCAATGAGCAGCGCCCGCACAGCAGTTGTGCATGCACAAACAGCAGCGGCAGCAGCAACACGGGCAGCAGTGACGCGCGGCGCACGGCATGGCGGTGTCTCTCTTGTTTGGTGGTCCAGCGTTCTGTCAACATCGGGTGTAATCTGCATTTAATGGGTTATCATATACAGCCGCAACAGTCTACACACACAGGGGCTCGAGGTCTGGGAGACGCCCCCTAAAAGGCCCGGGTGGAGGCAGTCACGCTAATATAAGGCGGCGCAGGCGGGTGCGCTAACATAAGGCAGTGTGGGGTGTTCAGCTCCAGAACGCCGAGAGGTTGTCCAACGCGCCCTGTTTGGACACACAGCGCGACGCAAGGTGGCGGCGGCAGCAGTGGCGTGGGTGGGTTAGGCATCATCAACTTTGTGTCTTGAGCAGCAGTGCCAGTGGTGACAATCACACAAGGCAGTACGCGCGCGCCGCAGTAGCGACAAGCGCCGCTCAAGGTAACTAGTGCATCCTCGATACCAATGCAGCTACACACACACACACACTGTGTAGCGACGCATGCGCAGAGCGCCGGCCCGCCAGCGCTCGCCGTGCCACAACCCCGCACACGCACCACCAGCGAAAAAAAACACACCAGCTTTTGCACCAAGCAGTAGCGCACTGGCGCCACGCACCTCGTGCGTGGTCATTCCCTGCGCGATCATGCCCATGGCCGCGAACATGGCGAGGCGGCCGTTCTTGACCTCCTGCAGCTGCGCCTTCGCCTTCTTGGCGGGGTCGGCGCGCACGTTCAGGGGGTCCAGGTTGAAGTCGCCCGCCTCGCGGGAGCCGTCCGCGCGGCCGGCCGTGATGGCAATGCCGGAGATGACTGATGTATGCCATAAAATACATCAAATTCCGTCATGCATGGGCGCGCAGCGCGGGGGCAGGGAGGGGGGGGCGAGAGTGAGATAGATGGCAAGTGACTAGTGAAGGCGCGACAATGCTACACTATGGGTGCATTGCTCAATGTTGCGCGACTGGTGCGTGCTGTGATGCCATGCTACACTGCCGGTGCGTGCGCAATGCCGCGTGCCGCACCCCACCATCTAGGCTGTGCCAGGACTGGTAACAGCCGACGCGGCACGAGTCGCGCAGTGCGCCAAAGCCCGCCACAGGAGCAGCGACTGGCATATGGACACACTGGTGCAATGCACGTAGGCACGCTGTGAGTGCGTGCGTCCGCAGCAAGTGGGAGTCCGCTGCGAGGCACTCACACTCGAGGATGGCAACGGCGAGCACGCCGGCGCCGATGATGTTGGGCTTCTCGGCGTACACCTGCCAGAACACGTCCATCTGGTCCTTGCCCGAGGGGAAGCCGGGGAGGGAGCCAACCTGTGGGCGCAAGTCAGAACAGCGGGGGCACCGCACCATGGTGTGTGTGAGAGTGCGCCGGGCACGAGGTTTTGTGTTCACAGCGCCTGCACGACATTTTGTCAGAGTAGGGCGAGGGTGTGAGGAGAGTGGCGGGGCATCAAACCACGGTGCGTGTCGATTCAGCCACACACGAGGTTTTGTGTTGTCAAAATCAATGGCATGCGGGCGCTAGCAAGCGCAGCGGTGGCAGCGAGCCATGGTGCGTGTGAGTGAGCCGGGCACTAGGCTTTGTGTTGTCAGAATAAGCTGCAACTGGGTGACGCGGCGTTGGGTACGCAAACGGTTCTGTGCGCAACGGCGCGGGGCAAGATCAGGCACACACCTGGTCGCAGAAGAGCACGCCTACCACGGCAAGCATTGCCAGGCGGCAGTGCTTGACCTCAGCCTCCCTGCGGACGTTTGAGAGCAGATGCACATAAGGAGACAATTAGAACACATGACGCTGCTGAGTGACTGCCTAGTGTACAACTGTGGAACGCTCGGCACGGGCAAATGGAGTGGCTGCTGCTGTTGCTGCTACCCGCTCTTGTTCCGTCATGAGTGTTGGCAGTTTCAGAAAGCACCCGGTGCAGCACAGAACCTGGAACCAACAAATTATGGTGCCATGCTACACAACATAAATTGGTAAACTGGCAGCACAGGTGGTCTGTTTGTTCTGTACTCGAACTGGCCACATCCCTACTAGCAGTCGTGCATGACACTCTGTACTGGCCACAAGCTGGCCAGCTTTCTGCTACCTGCTGTGGTGCTACCGCGCAGTCGAGGGTGCTCAGCAGCAACTCCACGCTGTCCCTCACCTCATCCAGTAGAGGTCGATGCCCATGTCATCGATGCCCGACAGGTTGAGGGGGTCGAAGCCCACGTCGCCCGGCAGAGAGCCGTCCAGCTGCGGGCACAGCAGTCGCACAGAGCACACGCGAGACGCACGCATCAGCAACAACTCATAAACTTGTGTGCGTGCCGCAGCACAAGCGTGTATGCAGCTCATGTGCTGCCCCAGGCGTGCAGTGCAGTGCAGGCAGCATCGCCCATTCCACGCCGGTGCTCCCCGCCAAGTCCACGCGAGCAACATGGCGGCGGCGCCGCCGCGCTGCCGCTGGCGCTGCTGCTCCTGACTCGGCTCCTTAATGCCAGCGCACGGGCCCCGAGACCGCCGTTGTCACCTCCGCTCCTCCTTTCTTTGCTCTCCAGACCAGCTGCAGCAGCGCCCACGCCTCAAGGAGTCGCTGCGCCACCAGCAGCTGCTGATGAATCCCCCCCCACCCCCCTGGCACTTGGTGCCGCACATGCAGCGCAGCAGCAAGGGTGTGTGTGCCTGCCGGCAGCAGCAGCAGCAGTGGCGGCGTCGCCCACCTTCTCAGGCTTGGGCAGGAAGGGCAGCGACTTGGAGGCCACCATGCTCATGGTGGAGGTGCTCTTGGCCACGCCCGCCAGGGGGGTGGCGGGCATGAAGGCCGCCGCGGAGCCAGCCATGGCGAGAACAGCCGCCGCCTGGCAGCAGCAGAGCACAGGGCGAGCAACGCGCGTTGTTGTCAGCGCAGGCACATCTCTGAGACACCGGACCCCAAGCAGCAACATGCGCATTGAGACGCGCGCGCTGCGGAGCGCCAACGCGCCGGAGCGGGGGCAGAGTGCTGCGCAGCATGGGCACACCCCCTGGGTGCAGGCGCCATTCACCTTCATCATGGTTGCGGTTGGTTCTCGTCGAGCACTGCGCTGTGTTGGCAGAGCGGGGCCAAGCAGGCAGCAGCAGCACGCACAGACAGCAGCAGCATCCCTCCTCTGCAAGCTGCGTGCTTCAAGTCGGGGTGCGCGGGCCCGAATCGGGGGGGGAAGCGCGCACTTCAACTTTGAAAGGGCGTTGTTGAAGTCTGCGGGCAGCAAACACAAGCAGGTCAATTGACATGTACGGAGCTCTGTGGCAGCAGCGGTCGCAGCAACCAATAAGTTTGATCCCGATGCAGGCTGGGTAACAACGGTGCACCAGCACATACGCCAGCAAACCATCGCAACGGCTGTTGCTCGCAACGGTTTAAAGGCTTGTTCGCCCCAAATCGAATTGGCTTTGAAGCGCTTTGCCGCGCCGGTGGGTCCCGTCACCTGTGCTGCCTGGCCAACTGGCTCCCCTCAACAGCATGCTCAACAGCAGCAGCACTAAATCCTACTCACATCTTTGTAACGAGGAAGCTGCGACCGAAGCCGTCAATGGAGCCAGCAGCCAAGGCAATAGCAGCAGAACCACCACAGGGTCAAGCCCTGCCGCTGCTGCCACCCCACAGGATCTTCAATTGCCCGTGCCATCATCAGAGTGTGACGATTTGGAGGAGCAGCAGCGGGAGGCCGCTTTCTATGAGGTGCCAGAAGCTGCTTGGCTGCGCTTGGCAGTACCGTTGCGTGCCCTGCATCCATGGCCACAGCACTCGCCTCCTCGACTGCTCAAGCGGTCTGTGACATGCCACCACTCCGCTGCAGACCTTAAAGTGTAAAAGGCATGGTAATGCCTTGTTGCCATTAACGAGAGCAATAAACACGTGCCGCAGTGACTGCCATAAGCAGGCTGCTGTCACACACTGCGCTGCACCAGCGCCTTGTGTGGGTGGCTGCTCAGCAGCAGTACATCCCACCTTCACCCCACCGTCAAGTGCCAGACCACGCCTGCAAGCACGGCCTCTTGCAACTAGTTTCAATAACCTCTTTCTGTCCCAGCTCTTGCAGCGCAACAATGATCCTGGCACGTCCCTGCCACCGTCACGTGCTGTTACGACACGCAACGCCGTCGGCTCACGCGGCCAGCGCACCACCACACCCCGCCGCCCACAACTTCCACCCTGCCCAGCCAGCACCCGCCACCACAGCTCGCGCAGATGTCACTCCACCTCCGCCGCTGCCAGCCTCCCATACAGATTCTCCCATGCTGTTCCCAACTGATGCACAAGGGTTTACTTGTGCTTCCAGCCTCCCACATAAAGTTTCTCCATACTGTTCCCAATTGGCTTTGCACAAGGGCCTATGTGGCCGCGCCTCTGTGGAGTGTTTTCAACCGCTGCTGCGCGCGCGCCCCCTTGCAGATGCTGGAGTGGCTGCGCGGCGGCGGCGCGGAGTTCCCGGACCTCTTCACGCGCTACAGCGAGGGCAGCGGGTGGGGCGTGTACACGCGCGAGGCGGTGCCGCGCGGGGCCCAGATCATCACCATACCACGGCAATTTCTGATAACGCTGGAGGTGTGTACGGTAGTAATGGATCACAGCATGTAAAAGTTTTGCTGTATGCATATTTATATAGAAGTCACTCATTTAAACGGAGTTCCCGGGCCTCTTCACGCGCTACAGGGAGGGCAGCGGGTGGGGCGTGTACACGCGCGAGGCGGTGCCGCGCGGGGCCCACATCACCACCATACCGCGGCAGTTTCTGACAACGCTGGAGGTGTGTGTGGTAGTGATGGGTCACAGCTTGTGAAATTTTCATCGTACACCATGAGGTAGGGACTCCAGACGGCGGTGTATCATGTAGGTAACACATTCAAACGTGTACAACTTCCATGGTACACTGTATGACGCACACCTTACCGCGGCAGTTTTTTGTTTTGTTTCTGATAACGCTGCAGGTGTGTGCGGTAGTGGTGGGTCACAGCGTGTTGAGTAATTTTCACTGCACGCCATACATATGTGTACTTCTATGGTGAAGTACATGTACATAAAACACATTCTAACACGTGTAAAAAAAAAATTCGCTGTACAGTACTGTATGCCGTTTAATGCACATGAATATGTCTTACACCATGAACATAGACATGCATTTATACGGCATATAACACGCCGTATATCGCTCCTAGATTGAGTTTTGATATCGTTTTTCGGGGCGTCGAAATACTAGAAGTAACACTAGAAGGTACCGTACTTTGTGTGACGGTACAAAACACTTCGGAGCACCTGACAATATACTTGAAGTATACTTCACAGTCGAAGTATAGACATGCCCCGACCCCTGCAGTGTGCGTGTGTGTGGGCCGCCGCTGGCAGGACAGCGCGGCCGCCGATGCACAGCCAGCCATGGTGCGCAGTGCGGTGTGGTGCATGGGGCGCGTGTGTCGGGTGGTGCATTCACACATCAAAGATTGTCCCCGACGTGTCCAATCATACTGGTTCTCCAGCACTATGTTATATGTCACATGTGCACGTGTTACGTTTACACATGTATTTCGAAATATGTATGCATGTACAGTTACAGGGGTGCATTCACACATCTGTCAAATATTGTCCCCAATGTGTCCTATTACACTGGCTGTTTAGGACTATTTTTTACGTGCGCATACCATGTTTGTAACTGCACGTACTTCGAAGTATGCACACACATTTAGACTTCGAGGGTATGTACACTGTGTACATGTACTATAATACTACTTCAACCATGTAACGATCATAGTTACCAGGGAGGGGGGTGGCGCGCCCCCGGGGTGGTGCTCATAAACGCCACTACCGCATGCGCATTGGCGCCCTAGGCCACTCTGCCTGAAGCTGCGCGGCTCAGCGCGTGATGTGACGGCGGGTGCGCGCCTGGCGGCAGCGCAACACCCCCTACGTTTGTGTGAAACCCATCAGTAGGAGCAATAAGCTCCAAATCTGCCCCATCGGTAGGGGCCGTCACCCTGGGCAGACCTGTACAACGGGGTGAACAAAGCAGACACCGCGCCTACCCAGGCAGCAAGTCTCATACCTACTGCAGCGCGGATTCCATCATTTATATGCTACGAAGAGTATTAATAATGGTGCTGTACTAGCTTTCGGACAGCCGGAGAAACAAATTCCAGCGGAAAAATTGGCCATGCACGCTACTAGGACTCATCACCATTGCGGCCCCGCACTTGGGCCGGCGGGCCGTCTTGCGCTGGCGGCGTCTGTTTCTCAATGGTGCGCGCACGTGTTATACATGCACAATGATGCTGCCGTAGCTTTCGGACAGAGGGACAAATTATAGTGGAAAGGGTGGCCGTGCGCACTTCTAGGAGTCATCACCGTTGCGGCCGCGCACTTTGGCCGGCCGGCGCTTCTGTGCTGGCGGCGTCTGTTTCTCATATGGTGCGCACGCGTTCTTGTCTGACTGGCTTGCGGCCGCGCACTGCCTTTGGCCGGCGGGCCGTCTTGCGCTGGCGGCGTCTGTTTCTCAATGGTGCGCGCGCATGTTTGTCTGCGTGGTACGTCGGTGGTCTCGCAGATGGCAGAGCAGAGCGACGTCGGGCGCAAGGTCAGTGCGGCAATGGTGCGGTCAGCGTGATGTGGCGCGCCCAGGCCGCTTGTATACTGCATTGTTGTACCAGAACCTGCGCCTCCATCATACTTGGAGTACACTGCAAGGCCGAGTGAGCTCGTGTATGTGCAAACACATGCAGTAATTTTCTTACTGCATCATGGGTAGTACCACATGGTTCTTGTGTCTGCTCAATATTATCGATTGTTATCCCATAAAACTGCCTGCAGATTTTGGCGGCAGACGTGGAGCTTGGCGCCAACCTCCCTTCAAAACCGAACCATGTACATGCTTGTACACGTGTACATGTGTAATAATTTGTGTACATGTACTGCTGATGTATCACTACAAGTACATGCTGTTTTTTGGTTGCTTCACATGACTGATAATTGTTACGTTCATAAGACTGCATGCAGATTTTGGCGACGGACGTGGAGCTCGGCGCGGCGCGCCTCACCCTGCTCAGCGCATTCCTGCTGACGGACCGTGCGCGCGGCGGTGCGTCGTTCCACGCGCCGTACTACCGCGCGCTGCCACGTTCGCACACCACATCGCCCCTGTTCTGGCCGCGGGAGGAGCGGGAGGCGCTGCTTGAGGGGTCTTACACATTGGTCCAGGTATGGCGTGCATGCACGGCTCCCGGGGGCGGGACTGTCGTAGACTGCATAAATTGCCATACAGTACTCAGGATGTACTTCAAGTATACTTCAAAAGTACATGCTTTCAAGTGTACGTCACCACCGTCTGTCTGGCCGCGGGAGGAGCGGGAGGCTCTGCTGGCGGGGTCCCACATGTTGGTCCAGATGTGCATACGCGCGCATGTACCTGTTTAGTCCACATGATTGGTATAGTACCTTGGCATCAGGTACAGCAGGCTTTTGTGTGGTGTTGGGTGTGGTAATTGTTTTGGCCGCGTGAGGAGTGGGAGGCGCTGCTGGCGGGCTCACTACACGCTGGTTCAGGCGTGGCGTGCAATCACGGCTCGGGGGGCTGTCATTTGTGGGAACACATGATTGTTACACACGCTTGATACTTTGTACTACTGTAGTACGGTAGTATTTACCGGGTACCTGGTGCAGTGTATACATGTTTAAGTATACGCCACCCCTGTTCTGGCCGCTTGAGGAGCGGGAGGCGCTGCTGGCAGGCTCGTACACACTGATTCAGGAACGGCCCAGTCGCGGGCCGCTGGACTACCTTTTGCTGGCCACTTGTCACATATGACCGCACGATTGGTATACACATGATGTACTTCGTATTCTACTAAAAGTATGTAAAAATAGTGCCTCCAGCTGGTCTGGTGCTGCTGTGGCCGCGGGAGGAGCGGGAGTTGCTGCTGCTGTAAGTGCCCCAATGTTTGCGCACTGCTGCCGCTGCCTCTGGCAGTAGCTTTGGTAGTGCTTTTGACCCGCATGTGTTGCCCTTTGCAGGGGCAGGGCTGTTGTAACAACCGGTGCGGTGCACACCCACCGCTGCTGCGTCTTGTAAACAGCTTACACTTCCTACGGTGGCATCACTTTCGACGTGAAATGCAACCCGTGCTGTGTGCGCTGCTGCTGCTGCCTTTCACCCACGTACTACTAGTACCTGGTATTGTACCTGGTATATAGTATATGACCGGTACAATACCATAGTACTTCAAAGTATGTGATACTTGTATGGAAATATATATTGCAATACCATACACTTATGGTACTTGATATTGTAGTACTTGGAAGTACCTCTGAAGTACAAAACTTCAGTGTACATACTTCGACGTCCATACTACTAGGTTGTACTTAAATAATATTTGCGCACATGAATGGCCTTTCCCTGGTGCAGGATTGGGAGGCGGACGTGGAGGCGGGCTACGAGGACGCGTACGCTGCAGCAGGGTTCTACCACTAGTAGTTGATGGGTCACAGCATATAATTTTCGCAGTATACGCCGTATAACGTATGTAAATACGCCGTATAACGTATACCCCGATACTACTAGTAGTACATTACCGGTATATGGCAAATACGCCGTATATCGGGTTTTTGGGCGTAGAAATACGCCGTATCTTGTATAGCGTATAAAATACGTTATACGCCGTGACCCATCACTACTAGTAGTACTTAAATAGTACTTGCACACATGGTTTGCCCTTCGCAGGTGCAGGATTGGGAGGAGGATGTGGAGGCGGACTACGAGGATGCGTGCGCTGCTGCGCCAGAGCTGCAGTCGCATCACGGCATCACGCTCGAGGACTTCAAGTGGGCCAGGTGCGCTGCTACCTGAGCTCAGCAGTTCTGTGGCTTGCCTGGCGATGCCGCCGCTGCTGCTGCAGTTGGTGCTGCGGGTGATGTTCATGGTGGCGTATGTGAGGTAGGGACTCCAGACGGCGGTATATCCTATGGCGGGCCGGCCCACTCGGAGCGTGTATGTGGCGAGTTGTGTGCTGATGGTGGTCGTGCTGGTGGTGATGCTGCTGCCGCTGCTGCTGGTGGTGCTCTTTCTCGTGGCAGTGCTGCCTGTGGCGTCCTGCTGCCTGTGGCGTCCTGGCGGTGCTGTTGGTGGGCACACAACCTCTGGCGTCCTCTCCGACGTTGAAGTTGAAGCTGGCGTAGCGCCACCCAGTTTAAAGAACTTTCTGAATAATTGTTTTTTTATCTCTAGGAATTCACCTTTTTTTGCTTTTGTTTACAAACAATGCAAATAATTTTTTTGAAAGAATAGACCGACATTTCAAAATAAGACGCACCGACAGCAAGGCCGAACGTGGCAACAACCCCATCGCTCTCGCGACCTGCAGCATGAGCACCTGCGGAGCTGCGGTCGCTGAGTGATACGTAGGGTTGCCGGAATCGTAATTATTTTGAAAATTACTCCGTAATTCGTAGCGTACTTTCGTCGTAACCCCATAATACTTGCAACATCTTTCATAATATTTTGTGCTCGGCACAGTCGGACCATCACAAATGTCAAGGCATCGTAAGCGTATGATGGAATTACCATTGACCGTAAAGTCCCGCCGAAATTTCGATTCCGGCAACCCTAGTGATACGCCCTGACTCCCCCACGCCTCCGCCGCGGCGAGCGGGATGACCGTCGCCAGCCGCACCTTCACGGCCGTCGCGCCACCCTTTCCCGCAGTGTGTGTAATTATTAGTAGATGCAATAGCGAGATGACCTGTGTGATTGATCGCAGGCGCCGCTGTGACGTCATCTGGTGCTCCGCCCCCCCCCCCGCCTGTGCTTCCGCTGCGCAGAGCAGGATGACTGTCGCCAGCCGCAACTTCACGGTCGGCGCGGGCCCCGGCGCTCACACGAGCGCGCTGGTGCCCCTGGTGGATCACATCAACCATGCAAGGCCGCGCCAGACGCGCTGGGGCTTCAGCGCCATACAGGACGCCTTCACGGTCACCACCGTGCGCGCCGTGGGGGCCGGCGAGCAGGTGCTCTGCTCTGCTGCGCACGTCAATGCCAGACTTTAAAAACAATTTTTCACACCGTTGATGAAGTGTGACCGGTACGTTGTTTGTGTGCGATAGACTACTCTAGGTCTTGCCCCATCGTGCACGACAGACCCGCTGGGGCATCATCGCCGTAGCATGACGCTTTAACGCTCACCACCGTGCGCGCGGCCGGGGCCGGCGAGCAGGCGCTTTGCGCGGCGCCCACGCATGCTGCCCCCGGAGATGCCTGACTTTTTATCCATCTATCACAGTCATGTGGCATTGCTACACGTATACTTCGAAGAACATGTGTCTGCACTGCATCTATGTACCGGCACTGCCAGCAAGTATGCAAGTGCATCTGCTGAAGTGCGCCTTACCGCTTGAGCAGCGTACGTCGATAGGCAGTTCGATCGGTTTGCGCTGGTGGGCGCGGAGAATTCGAGTCGTGCACGCCGGCGTGTGGCCGCCACATGGCCATGCGCGGCCCCCACACGGCCCTGTGTGGCCCCCTACAGATATGCCTATAAGTGGTTTTATTTATTTGCACTTGGGGGCGTGCAAGAGCCCATGACACATGCATGCCAGCACGCTCACAGGCGGCCATGCCTATAAGTAGATGGGTCACAGCGTATAGTTTTCGCATTATACGCCGTATAACGTACAGAGATGAACGTATTTATACGGCAAATACGCCGTATATCGCGTTTTTGGGCGTTGAAATACGCTGCATTTTGTATATCGCATAAAACACGTCATACGCCGTGACCCATCACTACCTATAAGCTACTTCTTGATGTACAGCTATGCAGTGCCAATGTGCGTGTATGTATGCTCCATACATGTATCTGAGGTACAATCATGTGCACTTACTGCAATACAATCTTTGACTGCTGGCGGCATCGACGTGCCGCGCAGGTGTACGACAGCTACGACCGCAAGTGCAACAGCCGGCTGCTGCCCCACTACGGTTCCACGGTGCAGGCCGTTTCATTGTGCTGCAGTGGCGTGGCGACGACAAGCAGTGTACTGTAGGCAGTGTTCATATATGTGCAACACATAGGTAGTTCATGTTTGCGTCTGATGTAAAAAAAAATACCTTTCTTCGAAGTACCATTAATGCACCTAACTTGCGTTCCTTGACTGTGTGTGGCATCACCACGCCGCGCAGGTGTACGACAGCTACGGGCGCAAGTGCAACAGCCGGCTGCTGATGAATTACGGCTTCACGGTGCAGGACAATGCGGATGAGGACGGCGAGTCTTTCAACACGTGCCGCGTATGGGTGCCGCTGCCGCGCGACGTGGAGGCACGAGAGCTCAAGGTGGGCCGCCTTTTTGCCACAATAAGTGGCGAGGGCGCAGCTGTGTCTGGGTGCTGTCGCTGGTGCTGCGCCCTGGGAGGTCAAGCCCTGACCTCAACAGCTGCTCTGTCGACTTCTCTTGCGGTTTTGTACCGGTAGCACATGCGCCGGGAGCTCTTTAGTGTGTGTGTGTGTGTGTGTATGTGCGTAACTACCACGTAACCTGGGGCATTGCATGCGCGCAAGTGTGCATGACAACCACTGAAAGGCGCGCACCCGCTGCATTGATCGCAGCTGTGTCTGGTAGCCGTTGCTGGTGCCGCGCCCTGGAAACTCGTGCCCTGACCTCGGCAATTGCTCTAGCAGTTTGCTTGTCGTTTTGCAGCATAGTGAAGTATGTGTCGGACGGTACATAGTGTGTTTGTGTGTGCACGTGTGCAGCACATAACCTGGGGCATCACGCGTGCGTGAGTGTAACACACCGTAACAATCGCATCCGCCGTGCCGCGGTGCCGCTGGTATCAGCCGGCCTCACCGGCCGATGAATGGGCTCAGCACATCCGTACTTGCAAGGGATCAGGTGTGTGCAGCACCACGGTGCATGCTGCATATGTGGTGCGCTGCCACCGGTCTGCCCGCCTGCCCCGTCTTCTCTCGCGCTACGTGACCCGCCTTCCCGGTGACTACCAAGCCACAAGTCACAGTGCTGCACCTGCTGCTGCACCATGCACATGGCGCGTGTTCTCCCCTCGCTGCTGCTGAGCACCGGCGCCGCTGCTGCCGTGTGCCGCCCCGCTGCTGAGCAGTGTGAGCTGCTCGGCGGGGACGAGTGGCTGGAGCCCGATGCCATGGACCCTGCGGAGCGCCGCCGCCGCACCAGCAGCAGCGCCAGCACCAGCGGCAGCGCCAGCAGCCCAGATGGCAGCAAGCACAGCCGTCACCGCAGCAGCAGCGCCAGCAGCGCAGGCGGCAGTCGCAGCGGCGGCCGTGGCGGCGGCAGCGGCAGCAACAGCGGCAGCTGCAGCGGCGACGGCGGCAGCGTCGGCGGC
>JAULBY010033949.1:0-14930 GCA_032358315.1 Ophiocytium majus | reverse complement strand
GGGCTACACGTGCGCGACTATTGCATGCTGGGCGGCCACCGCGGTGTGCGAAAGATCAGGAGCACCATGAAGTGCTACAAGAACCCAGACAAAGGGATCCCACATGCAGAATTTGATGAGCTGGTACACAACTGCCCTGCGCAGCCCTCGCAGCAGAGCACCTCGCCTTCGACTCAACCAACAGCAAAGTCCACTTCGCCGCCATCGACGCAGGCCGCGACCCGCTGCAAGACATCCCGGACGCCCACGTACGTGGCGGGGGCATGCGCGGCGGCGCCGGGGCGGCTGGCGCCCGTGCTGCAGACGGCGCTGTCGGCGCACCAGCAGGCCGCGCTGCAGTCGTATTGCGCCGCGCGGGGGTGGCGCTGCAGTGTGGGGGGGGGGGGAGCGGCGGTGCTCAGCAGAACGTGCGCTGCTGGTGTGCACAGCAGCCGCTGTGCCCTCGGCGAGGGCTGCCTTTTGCAGCCGCGGGTGCGCGTGGCGGCGGCGGCGGCGGCAGCGGTGCTGCTTTTTTGTGCACGTGCGCACTGCGGGTGCGGGCGGCACGCACCCAGTGCGGCGCAGGGTGGGGGGCTTTGCGCTGCTTTTTGCCTGGGGCGTGTGTTGCTGAGCCCTGCTGAGCATGCCTGCCCGTTGCAGCGTCTGTTTTCGGTGCACGCACCCATGAGGGGGGGCAGCTCTTGCATTCTTGCATGGTTATGCTGCCCATGCGGCGGTGCTTTGGGCTGGTGGATGCACTGCCAGTGCCGGGCGAAGGGGGGGGGGGGGGGTCTTACCACACCACACACACACATGACATGGTACTTTTAAACAAACTGAAAAGTTGCGGCGACGATGTTGCCATGGTACATATCCTTGTTGTGCGTGGAGTTGCTGCTCGGCAGCGCTGATGCTGCACCTGTGACTGCTCTGCGTAATCTGTACGCGTGTGCGGCCTCAAGCGTGCACCTGTAGGCTCTTTTCACAACTGGATTCATGTGCGCTCACATATCGTACAGTATCATAATGAACAGATCTGTATCAGTTGCAACGCGTTGCCGGGGGGGGGGGGGTTGTGCTGAGCTGCGCGCGAGCTCAGCCCACTGTGGCTCGATTTAAAATCCTCAACGGGCACTGAATAGCGGGCAGTTTGCAGAGCACTCGCCGCAGCGTTGCAGGTGTCTCGCCTTCTCAACACCGCCGTCTCGGCAGTGCCCCTCTAACCTTTCCAAGCGTCCCACCCGTCCTGCCCACAGCGGACTCGTTGGCCCTCCCACCCCCCTTCAACCAGCACCCCGCCACCAGTGCTCAGCAAAACGGGAGCCTCGGCTGCACCCGCATACATGTACAATGGTGCTTGCGCTCTCATGCCATGCCACAAGCTGACGTGGTGCATCGCTGCTGTTGCTGCGCGTGCTGACATGCGCACATGAGCATTGGCGCAATAGGATGGACATGCATGCGTGACACACATACTAGTGTACAGTAACGCGGAATGCGATTGTGCACGTGCAAATGCACCAGCACAAAAGGTACACCCAAGCCTGCAAATTTATGATAGGTGGTAGCTTGCATTACAATCAACGCTGGCCAGATGCAACACTTGGACTCTTGTGCACAAGACTGCACTGTAGGTCCATAGGTATGTGGTGCGAAAGTCACACACAGCTCAGTGTCACACACAGCTTTGTGTGCACAACAGCTGTCTGCATGGCCACAGCAGCTGCCCAGCCATCTCACACAAGACGCACCAGGCTTGGTGCCCACCCTGCCCCAATCACTGCTGTGCTGCGAAAACAAACCTGGAGGCTGAGACCGTGTGTGGGGTTGCTGAAGCGTTCTTGTAGTGCGGTAGGCGCTCAGTGATGTTTGTGAAGCTGCCTGGTTCTGGCGGCCGCAACGCATGCGCAGGTGCTGCGGCAGCTGCCTCGGCACCATGAGCAACCGCATTGGCGCGCGCGCGCTTGACATTGGTGCAATCGAGCTGCTTCAACAGGGCAGCACTTGCTGGGTCGAGGGCTGCAAGAGCACCAGCCGCCGCTACGCCATCGCGGCATGTACCTCCTGCCTCCAACTGCCGCTTCAGCATGCGCCGCTGCATCTGCTGGTCCATGCATTGTTCCGAGTCCGAGCGCTCCATGATTTCACCACTGCCTTGCGCCTCGGCAGTGGCTACGGCGCCTTGAGCACTGTGTACAGCGTCACCTCTCGCAGCAGCAAGGCGCATGAGTTCAGCGCCTCGGCCTCCGCTTCCAGCTGCAGGCTGGATTGCGCCTGCACAAAGAGGAGTGGCACATAATCAAGCCCAAGTGGAAGGACGGTCACACGTCAGGCCTGCGCAGACATCCCAGTACCCCGCACTGCAGATTGGACCTAGTACATGCCATGTGCGTGGCGCGTCCACTTGACAGGCCAACACCATCACCCACATGCTGCGCAAGCAGACTTTCCTGTTGGTACTCAGTAAATGTCAACCTTTGACAGCAAGGGTCACACAACAAAGTCACCCAGCAACAGCACAGCACACTAGTAGCAGTGGGGCGTGTGCACTGCAAGTGCCACTTCACTTCCATGTGAAAGGCCTGAGTCTGCTGGCCAAGCAATATGGTGCTGGCATTGCAAGGTCAGTCACTTGAACAAAGCCCTTGCCCTCACCAGCGCTTCCTGCTGGCACTGACGCCACCGCAGCGACCGACGGCACCGCAACGCTGTCTGCTTGCGTAGTGGCTGTCATGCACAAGAAAGGCGAAGTGACAGGCCCAGATGGTTTGGTCACTGGGTGTCAGGGAGAAAACATGGAAGAGCATGCAGTGCGGCAGCCAGTGCGGGGGGCATGTGCTTTACAGGCACAGGTAACCAGCAGCCCAGACGACGGCAACAATCACGCGCCACTATGCACTGGTACACACAACAAGCCCCATGCTACAGGTTGGCACACACAAACTGGTACACATGAGCCCCTCTCTGACAAGGCAGAATGCAGCTGCAGTGCATCAAGTACAAACAAATGGAAGCACAGCGGGCATGCATGCCTAGATATCTCTGGCGGTGCTTCAGCACAACAATATTTACACACCAGCATGTCCCACCTGCTTTTCCCGCAGACGCTGATGCTCCAGCGCCAGCGCCGCTCTCTGCTCGCCCTGGTGCGCCAGTAGTCCCTGTAGTCCCTACATGTATGAGGCACGCAATGTGGGAAGCAATATGGTTGTAAGTCGGTCAAACCTTCAGTTATGATATACACTTCGAAGTATAACATCTACTTCTGAAGTACTACAGTAGTATAAGTATGTAATCAGTGCGCTGCCCACCTTGCAGTAAATGAACAGCGCTGCTGGAACGTGTTGCTTGACAAGTCTAACTTGTCAGCGATGCCAGAAATGCAGCCACCTGTGCTACCAATGACTATGCAAGGGTAACGCATGCATTGCTGTTTGTCAGCCCCCCAAAGGTGACTCGTGCAACACAGAACAATGTCACCATACTACACCACCAGTGTTGCACCTGAACGTTTAAGGTCATTAATCATGGATTGCTTCATGCTGTTTCAATAGCAGGGGCTGACGTTCATGGATGCCAGTTCCTGGGATGGGTGAAGACGGTTTTCTTTCCATTCATTCTGGTACAGGTTATTTGTCCACCGTGAAAATCACAAAGGAAAGCGACTGCTTGGCGCCAGATAAGTAACTTCTGATACCTTTGAACATATTTCTTGTATGCCACAGCCATGGATCCGCATGTATCACCTGCTTGAGACCACAAAGGAAAGTGACTAGTTGGCGCTGGATAAGTAACTTCTGATGCCATCGCACATACTGCTTGTATGCCACAGCCATGGATCCGCATGTATAACCGGTTTGACCACGCAGCGCAAGTTCCAGGCACATGCCCGGCACTTACTGCTGCCTGTATTCCTGTAGCAACAGCCACGACACACTGCATTTCATTCAGTGAACACTGCTACGGAGTAAGCGCACCTGACAGAGAGGCCGGCGCCTGTTGCCTGGGCGGCAGTGGCCGTTGCGGTGCATGCAGACGCATCTCCTGCCGTTGCTGCTGTTGCTGCACCTCATGCTGCCGGGCAGCGGCTGTCTGCTGCTGCTGGGGCTTGGGCGGGAGCGGCGGTGGTGGCTGCGCCACCAGCGGCTGCGGTACAGTGGTGGCCTGCCGCTGAGTGACGTGCACTGCTTGCTGCTGCTGAGCAGATGCTGTCATCTGCCGCTGCTGAGCAGCGGCTCTTGCCTGCTCCTGCTGAGCAGCGGCAGTTGCCTGGCGCTGAGCAGGTATGATGTGCTGCAGTTGCTGATGAGCAGCAAGGCTGCTGATGGCCAGCGTTTGCCCGGCCGCACCACCTGGCGCTCCAGATGGGTTCTGCTGCGGGACGGCGCACCCTGCGTGTGTTGCAGTCACTTCTGTGGGCCTTGGCGCCACAGCTGCGGCAGCACAGTACCAACAGGTAACCAGGTAAGCCAGGACGAGAACAATGCCCGGCGTTGGTGCACATGTTGTGGCTGGTGCTCGCAATGGGCAGCATACTTTGCGCTGTGTGTGAGCTGCGCTTACTGACATCCGTGCACTACTGCTATAAAAAACGCTAGTAGTAGTTTGGTCTCACAGCTTGACAAGTACTATCGGTACCATACAATATGAATACCTCAGGAGTGGTCACTGATAAAGCATGGGTCAGTGCGAAAGCCACCGATGATGCAGGAACGCCAAGTGGCAAAGTCAGCATGCCACCACTACTCCAGGTGTGCTGGACCTGCGCACATGTACACAGGTCCTGAAGCTGGTAGCATGACACGCCAAATAAGCACACTATGCGACCCCCATGTGAGCAGCCGCCAAGGCCCGGCATATGTAAGGCATGCACGTTGGTACGGCAGGTGCTGCGAGATGTACGGACCTCATGCAGGCCACGTTTTCACCCATTGCCACTGCTGTTGATGTTGGGGACAGCAGCTGCAATGGTGCAGTTGCAAAAGCCCCTGAAACCCCACCTGCGGGCCCCTCAGGTCGGGGGGCTGGCCTGCCGTTTTCCAGCGACCACGGCGCCGGCGCGCCCGCTCCCGCCGTCGGATACTGCGGTGCCACACCGCCGATGCCCCCCGCCAGCCCCGCGCCCGCCGTCACCCCCTGCGGCGCCGCAGCGCACGCGCCGCCCGCGCCCGCGCCAGCATACGCGCCGCCTGCGCCTCCGCCCGCCGTAGCCCCCTGCGGCGCCGCAGCATGTTGCACAGCATGCCCCACCGCGCCTCCATCTCCAACACCTGACAGCAGCAGTGCAGTTTGCAAGGGTAGTTTAGTGCACAATTCAAATGTTCGGTAAAGAAAGACAATATGGTAATTGCGCCTGAGCTCAAGCGCACTGGTACTGCTGGCAGAGAACGCAAACCCAAGGCAGCAGAGCAAGGACTTGAGTAAATGAACTTTCATGGGCTATTTATTAATATGTTTGGACAGAGGACAACAACATTGTATACATGAGTACCAAACACGATGCAGTATACATGTGTGCTAAAGCGCTGCTGCCTTGCAGGACCCAATTTTGCCCCCTTCATGGTGGGGTGTGCTCACAGGTGGGCAGCCACCCACAGCAGCAACAAAGTGGAATTTACTCACCTTTCCTAGTGATGAAGTCGGCTGCGCTCGCCTGAAGACCTGGCCAGCCAAGGAACGCACAGGCCTCCTGCAAAAACGCATCTTGAAGGGCTCGGGGCGACGACTTGGCTTTCAGTTTGCCCCACAAATCTGGATTGCACCAAGTAGGTCCGGCGCCCTTGCCCACCAGCCACTGCCTCTTCCCATAATGGCTGAGGCCGGCCGCCTTCGAAGCCATGGCATGCTGAAAAAAGAGGGCTTGGCAATAGGTGTTGGCGCAGTCGGCAGAAAGCGCCTCGATGTGGCCTGACATGTCCAGAGGCCGACCGACAACTCGCTGTCGCGAGCGTGCCATCAGGTAACGAGTACGGGAGTTGGCGCCACGGTCCCACACGGCCTGTTCCAGGGGACACCCCTTTGGGAAAGCCTGGTGTGAGCCCATGGGCTCAGCGTCCGACAGAGAGCAAAGCAACACCTGCAGTCCTAGGGCCGGAGGCGCAGCTTTCACAAGCTTGCCGATGTCCTTGCAGATGCCCTGCAGCAGATGGCGCACCTGAGCGGCCGTCTCGTGCAGCCCAGAGCTGCGGACCCGACCGGCCACAAAGTTATTCAGGGTCAGTCGCGGCCTCCCCGAGGCCTCTGCAGCAGCAGCAGGCCCGCCACCTGCATCGCTGCCCTCCATCTCTGCGTGTGTGTGCAGGTGGTCTGCTCCAGCAAAAGATCGCGCCAAACACCTTGCAAAAGAGTGCCTGATCTTTTCAAAAGATGTTGGGGCCCACCAAAGGGAACAAAGATGCAAATCTAAAACGTGCGCTTGCGCAATGCTGAGCAGGGACTTTGTTTGCAGGCAGTGCACAACGCATCAACACAAACCCGTGGGGCGACAACCTCAGGCGCCCCGCACGCCCCCACCCACGCAATGGGTGGGGCAGCGGCCTCCAAGCGTGTGGCCCGAGCTGCCACCGCAGGTGAGCCGCCTCGCGTCCTGAGTATTGCGGTGCTGCAATGGATCAACCTCGGTTGATATGGTGGCAGTTGGGCTTTTTGCAGGATGCCCGCATGCATGCCTGCCTTTGGCGGATGCAGCCCTTGCAGCAGGAGTAGGACAGGGCAGCAGCTGCTATCGTCCGCGTGCACCCTCTAGCAGCGAACTTAACTGCGTCAAAAATAGTTCTGGGACTTCTAAAGTTCAGGACGGATGCAAGTTCCACAACTCTTGGGGGTGAAGCGTGTAGTCCGCGCGCTTCAACAGTTTTGACGGGCAAGCCCCAGGAATGTTGTGTGAGGGCGCCATAGCTCACGCACTTCACCAGCGCTGGTGCAAATTCCGCGGACTGCAGGCGAACTCACCGTACATCCTCAGGACTTCATCATGACGCGGGGGAGAGTCCACACACTTCACCGGCGCCCAGGGCCGGACACTCCACAGACTTCAGGCGCTGCTGTGCCCACACCTGCAACAACGCCAGGCTGGCGGCGCGAAGTGCTGGGACAACAGGGCAGGGGCGGCACTGCACCACCAGACTATAGCAGCGCCATCAGCGGGAAGCACCCGCACTACAAGGCTGGCGGGACAGTTGGCCACAGGTAGGCGCCAGTGTGCATGCTGCTGGTGCTGCTTAATGTGCCGGTGTTTCGGCTGCTGGTGGAGGCGGGGCGGGGCGTCGCGGTGGCGCGGCGTTGAGCTGCTGCTGTGGCTGCTGAGGCGGCGGTGGCGTGGAGGCTGCTGCTGGTGGCGGTGCTGGCTGCTGCTGCTGGTGGCGATGCTGCTGCTGTGGTGCTGCCGTGGCTGCTGCTGCCGGTGGTGCTGCTGCCTCTGGCGGCGACGCTGGCGTGGCGTGGTGCTGCTGCTGTGGATGATGCTGCCACTACTTGCTGCTGCTGCTGGTGGCGGTGCTGCTGCTGCCTTGACTGCTGCTGCTGGTGGCGGTGCTGCTGCTGTGGTGCTGCCGTGGCTGCTGCTGCCGGTGGGGGGGGGTGCAGGTGCCGGTGCTCCTGGCTGCTGCTGCTGTGGCTGCTGATGCTGCTGCTGTGGCTATGTGGCTGCTGCTGCTGGTGGCGGTGCGCCGGTGCTGCTGCTGATGTTGAGACGCCAGTGCTCTTACCACCTTGCAGTGCACGTGGTGGAAGCCGTGGTGGCAACGCAGGGTGGTGACAACACAGAGGGCTGAGCAGAGCACCAGGTGAGTTAGACAAGCGTGCCGTGGCGGCCCCTGTGTCCTCATGTAATTGATGGTTGAAGGCATGGCCACAGGTAGGCGCCAGTGCGCTGCTGCTGCTGCTGCCTGCTGTGGCTGTTGAAGCGGCGGTAGCGTGGTGGCGGAGGTGCCGTGGCTGCTGTGGGTGCTGCTGCTACTGCCGCAGCTGCTGCTGATGCTGCTGGTGGGGTAGCGGTGCTGCTGTGGCCTGCTGCAGCCGGCTGTGGCTGCTGCTGTGGTTGCTGTTGCGGCTTGCTGCTGCCGCAACGTGTTGCTGGTGCAGGGGCTGGTGTTGATGCTGCTTTGGCTGCTGCTGCGACTGATTCTGCTGGTGACGGTGCGTGCCGATGCTGCTGCTGCTACCTCATGCAGGCCGAGTAACTTCTCCCAGACTGTAGCACCGCGGTGCAGCTCGGACTCCAAGGCTGGGTGCACACATCCAGACAGCACGGCAGGTCACGGCAGGGCGCTGCACACAGGTGCGTTGCTAATGTTCATCATACTTTGATACTGGGTGAGAGAAGTGCTGAAACGCTGCAGCAAATCGCAGCAAATGGCAGCAGTGGCAACCATTCATCAAGAGCACAATGACGGGTATTATTATGCACGCTGTCTCAAGCGTGTCATCCGCTCTCGGTGCTCGTGGTGGCACTAGCGGACCCAGAAGGCACATTTGCCGGGTTGTAGTTTGCCCTAAAAAAAGCATACTTCTCACGTGACCAGGCGCCGTTTCCACTCCCGCCATATTTGCTGACTGCTGTGCAATCGGTCCCTTGAAACTCCATCGCAACCAAACAGCAGTTATCGCGGGTGTATCCCACGCGTACATCTTTTCTTTCAAGAGACACTTTCCAGTCACCCTCCGTGGTCAAGGTTATGCCACTGTAGGAGCAGGCGCCGCACTGCTCGCGGTACATGTTGACAATGTCCTTGAGTGTGATGATCTGCGAGCCTCAAGGGTGTTTTTTTTGCACCTTTTAGTCGCGTTGTTCACCAATATGAAGAATGCGCCGCGCCAGGTTGACCCATACTGCTTTGCTCCGTTGATCATGCATCCCTTGCACATTGTTCTCTTATTCTCATAAAAGTTGTGTCGTGCTTTCCATACACGACAGATGTTACAGAGAATTATAATGACACCGCCCTCCTCTTTTTGCTGCATGGGCGTGGGAGCTCTGGGCTTGGTTGTGGACTTGGAGAGCGCTTCGCGCACATTGGCCTCCACAGTGGCGGGGTCCATGATGTCGGTGTGGGTGGCTGCGTACTTCGCCTTTGCCGCAGTCCACCCAGCGGTCACGTTGAATTCGAGCGCACAACAAGCGCTGTTGCCAACAAGGTAGTCGATGTCGCGATTAAGCCTCTCAATGCTGGCTTGCCAGTCAGACATGGGAGCAAAATTCACAGATAGTCCGCTGTGCACGCAGCGGTTGCTCTGGGCGCAACAGATGCTATCAAAGTTGTGGGCGGTGAGAGCGTTCTGGTTCATGCCGCGACGCTTGGACCGTCTTCTGGAGGCTGCGACAAGACAACCGATGAACCCCCTTCGTGTATTGATTCGCACTCTAGCTATCCGTGCGGCGCACTACTTGCAAGCGTAATACAGCCCATCTTTTTCTGAACGGGCCTTACAGAAGGAGGTGAGGGGTTTCATACTCTGACACTTGCGGCACCACTTTGTGTCCGCACACGTCATGGCCGCCATGGGTTCAGGTATCTCAGGCTGCGCAGAAGACGAGCGCTATTGCTCCAGCGCGGCAACCTGGCCACTACAGCCCTCCAGGGCACTGGTGTCGCACGCATTTGCTGACTCATCGTATCCAATCTCTTTCATGTCGCAGCACAGGTCGATTGCGGGGCTCAAATCCTCCGCCTCCCTGCAGTCCATGTCAATGTCTGGCTCGTTGGCGGGGGGCAAATTTGCCGACTCACTGCAGTGCCCCTTGACTACCAAACATAACTTCCGCTTGTCAGTTCCATTCTTACGCTTCTCTCTCACCCGCGTATTAGCCCTTTCTCTCGCATTTGCTTTCAACACTTGGCTTCGCCGTGCCTGCCAGAGGTATATACCATCGACATCTTTCTCCATATTGCAATAGACTCAGCTCAGATGCCAGTAGAATATATATTAATTATTGTCGAAAAAACTTGCACATCCCGCGCCACAAAGCGCTTGGCCCAATGCCAACAGGATGACGCTCTGTATTCACGTGGCCATAAACGCACCAGCAGACGCTGCAAGTTGCAGACGGCAAGCCTGCATGTGTGTACCCCCCATGTTGCAAATTGTATACTAGTTACACTACTCTGCAGAAGTTTGGACCCTTGCCCCTTGCTCTTCATTGTGCTCAACAGCTGTCTCGTGTTGCCCCTTATGCCATCCATGCGTGCAGATTGTTATACGTGGTGGAAGTGGTGGTGGTGGTGACTACGCCGAGGGTTGAGCAGAGCAACAAGTGAGTTATACAAGCGTGCTTCACGGTGGTGTCCCTGTGGAACACACGTACGAGACTGCACGGCAAGGCTGGGAACACACTTACGAGACTGCACTGCAGGGAGCTGCACACAGGTGCGTTAACAGACAGCGCACTGGCCAGTTGTATCATGCACACAATTCAAATGTCCCCATCATGTATGCCAGCCGCTGTTGGTGCACATGCTGGCACCAGCGGGCGCACAGGTACGTTAGCGGGATTGTGGTGAAAGTGCACCAGTGCGACGCAGCATGCAGAGAGGTCACCCTCTGGACGCTGCTCTTTCTTAGCTCCGCCACTGCCACCGCCACACGTGTAGGCTTGGCCTGGTGCTGTAAGTTTGGACGTTAAAACTTGTTGCTTTGTATAGGTGGTTGCATTGAAGTAAACGGTTGGCGTCTGCACAGGGGGTGAGTGTTACATGGCCGTCTATTCGGAGTTGATAACATCAGATAACTTAGGGTTATCAAGTCTTTTAGAAGATGTTAGGGTTAGCTTTAGGGGGATGATGACTAAGGGTTCACATATACTACTGTAGTATAGGGTAAGTGTTTGCAGATAGAGAAGTGGGGCACTGAGGTGCTCCACCAACCACCTCGGTGATGAATGGTGGGCTACTGGGCACATCCACTGAGCACATCCACTTCAAAATGGCATGCCTGCCAGCGGGCACATGTAATGCACGTCAAGCAAGGCGCAAGCGTGGTGTGGTGCACGTGCAAGTTCCAATGCACATTTAAGAGAGTGATGGCGCACCATGCCAAATCGTTGAGCGTTGTCAATTCGCTTGCATTTTACGGAATCACGCATGCACTGTAGCTATTGCCTGTTGCATTAGATGCACATCGCGTTCAAAATACGTGTTCTCAGCGAACACCTTGCCGTGAAACGGTACGTTGCGCTTCGGAATCTTGGCAGCCGCCGCAGCGCCATACCGCTGCGCGTATAGCCGCTTCACCGCCTTGCCGATAGCTCCCTCAGTACCTGGTGTGATGCGAACTCCGAACTTGCTAGCCACACTGTGCATTGAGATCTCACCACCACGATGCAAGACGTGACACTCTGGTGTAGGCTGTCGCGGATCATTGGCCCCCACCGCTTCTGCCACCACGAGCACTGTGGAGACGGCCGGCGGCTGCACAATGCGCCTTACTAAGTCGCTAAAAGCAATTCTGTCACGGTCGTCTGAAACACCGAACTCGTTAAGTACCGCAAAGCCTGTGCGAACGAACTCAACCTCACGCTCGCGCATCGCAAACTGGTGCTCCTGAGCGCAGTTGTTCATCCACATGGCGACGTATTCGCTCTTCTGTTCGTCTGTGGCAATTTGCAACTCCTCCGGCAACGTACTCTGGATGACCCTTGCTGGAACAACATCCACACTGTCATCCAATATGAACTCCTGCGCTGCGCGGCCCTCATGTGATCCCTGCAGCACGTGGTGGCGCGCCTCGATCTCATCAACAAGACTGAGGTCACCACCGAGCACACGACAAACGGTCTTTGCACTCGTGCGGCGAAATTCCCTGGCCGCCTTCCCCGGCAGCGCCCACACTATCTCTACCAAGGTTTTGGCATCTGCACAGGGGGTGAGTTTTCCAAAACCGTCTATTCGAAGCTGAGAGCATCGTGACAGCAAGTCTTTCGGAAGGCGTGAATATGTTTGGGGGGCATTGGTTTCCAACGGATTCACAAGTTTGATGACGTCTACCACAGACCCCTTCTTTGTGGCGGGATCAACGCGGATGTCTGCAGTGACGTTGGACAGGTCCATATTGACTGATGGTGCTGGACCAACATTATATACACTGTTTGTCAAACGCGTGGCTGCCGCACATATGATTCGAGTGAGCACCTTCTTACACGTGAAACACTCAACATCACACAAGGCGTGGGGCGGGATCGTACGTGCAGTGGCAGGCAGGGGCAACGTCACGGGGTTACATGGGCTGACCACACCACTACTGATTTGAGCTGACGCTGGCCCACATGGCGTGGTGCACACTCCTCATAGCATTATTGCTCAATAGCAGTGCTCAGCAGCAGCAGTGCCTTGCAGATCACTGGCGTAAACTTAAGAGTTCTGTGACATGAATGGTTACTCAGCAGCACACAAGTCAATTTGCAAGCGTGTGCAGGGATCATGAGCTGTAGGCGACAACTCGGCAGTTGAAGTCTGCCACTGACACGGTGGGCACATGCTCTGACATCTGCTCCTGTCCTGCACTTCAATTTCATGTGTTTACGCCAGCAAAAAAATGTGACGTTTCTGCCAATGTTGCAGATGGGCATATGGCGGTGTGAGTGTCTATCAAAGCGCAGGTGCATGCTGCCATGTGTGCGCTGCCTTACGCACGCGCCGCCTCCTGCTGCTGTAACCTGTTGTTGGTGGGGCATGTCACCTGCCTCTGCTCAGGCTCCTGGCGGGGGGTGGTGCTGCTGCTGCTGCTAGTGTTGAGACGTTAACATAGCCGCGACAAGTCATGAAAGCGCACGCGCACCCCTACATCCCCCCAGACTTGTGCGCTGTGGCGGCGTGCCAGTGCAGCTGCTGCTGCTAGTGTTACTAGCAGGGGAGAGGGCACAGCTGCATGTAGGGCTAGGGTGGTGCGTTCAAATGCCAGCACTTGATAGCCGTTGCACACAAGTGCTGGCACTGCGCCACGCTGAGTACAGTTGCCGCGCTTGACAGCCGTTGCACACAAGCGCTGGCACTACATCACGCTGAGTGCAGTTGCCGCACTTAATAGCCGTTGCACACAAGTGCTGGCACCTAACACACGCCAGTAGCGGCGCTGGGAACAGCTGCATGTAGGGGTATGGTGGGGGGTTGCAATGCCAGCACTTTATGCAGCAGCCAACAAAGTTTTGAGACTGGAACACTTTAGGTACAGTTGCCGCATTTGAAGGCATTGTGCACAAGTGCTGGCACCCTAACGGGTGGTTGTGCAGGCGCTGGTAGCGGCGCTGGACACGGCTGCATGTAGAGGTGGGGGTGTGGTCCCTGGATGCGGTGCGGGTACCCTAACACGCGCTTGTGCAGGCGCCAGTAGCGCCACTGGGCACAGCTGCATGTAGGCGTATGGTGTGGGGGGCCCATGCCAGCACTTTATGACGCAGCCAACAAAGTCTAGTTCCTTTACCATGTTCCAGGGTTTGCCCCCTGCCCCTACTTTCATTGCACTCACCAGCTTGCGCGCGTTGCCCCTACTGCCATCCATGTGCAGTGCAGATTGTGGCACGTGCGGTGAGCCGGTGGTGAAGAAGCAAGGTGGACAAGAGCACCAGGTGCGTCATACCAGCCCGCCATGCGCTGTACTGTCTGCATTCTTGCGTACAGTTTTTGATGAATGGGCGTGGGGTGGCAGCGGGGCGGTGGCGCGGTGCACACATGTGTTGGTGCTGATGCTGGTGCACTCTCCATAGCGCAGCACGGGCGCCCTTCTAAGTTGCAGACTGCACTAGCTCCAGTAGGCTCACTCTTAATGCGATACTGCAAGTGCAACAAGCCCTGAAATTCAGCTTCATCCTCTATATTCCCCCAGTCTGCACCGCGCATCTTGTATAACTGCAGCAGCGTATATTCCCCCATACTGCTGTTGCTCGAGTAGTGTTTTACTCCACGCCCCGACTGCACTGGGCGCAAAGACTACAGGTGTGTTTTCCTTACTTCAGCTACGTTGAGTAGTAGTACCCCCCCGGCCTGCACAGCGCACACTTGTACACCCCCACTGCGCTAGCAGGCGCTGCAGCTTGCAGACCCCAAGCCTGCATGTGTGTCATCCATGCACCCTTGTATACTAGTTACATTGACGACGGGTCTCCTCCTGCTCCTACTTTCATTGAACTCACCAGCTTGCTCGCATTGCCCCTGATGCCATTCATGTGCAGTGCAGATTTGACTCGTGGTGTAAATTGTGGTGGCAGCTCAGGAGGCGGTGACAACGCACAGGGTTGAGCAGAGCACCAGGTGAGTTGTACAAGAGTGCCGTGCGCGGTTATGTCCGTGTGTGCTCATGTAGCTGGTGAGTGAAGTCTTTAAGACTAACAGCCTTCATGTGTGTACTCCTGAAAATGCAGGTGCATCTTCATTCCCAAACCTTACACCATGCAGTGTATACCATCACTCTAGCAGTTAAGACCCTTGTATTTCATGCAGACTGTAGATGCGCAGCTGTGTACACCGCAGACTTATGCGCTGCGATGCTAGTTTGTGGACCGCTGGGCGCCATCCATATTATGCAGACTACAAGGCTGCCTGTTTGTATTACTGACACTCTGAAGTGATTGCCCTGTAGTCTTGACACTTGAACCACGCTGCTTAAAGTTGCCACACGTGAAGCCATTGCCATATGAACTTGACACTTCAACAACAAAGCGTGCAGTGTCCGCACTTGAAACCACTGCAATGGGACCTTGACACTTACACCTAGCTGCGTGCAGTTGCCGCAGTCGAAGCGCCATTGCGTCCACATTCTGGCACCCTAACGCCCCCTTGTGCACGCTGGTGTACACCCTCTCCTCTCCTACTCTCAGAATGGACGCCACCTGGTGCACCTCGGTGGTGTTACCGCTGGCATGGGTAATCTGCTTCATTATCTCCACCTACCTCTTGGACACACCGCTTCAGTGTTTCTTGGCCATCATAGCACGCTTCACAGCGCCGGCACCGACCATTACA
>JAULBY010033938.1:0-14941 GCA_032358315.1 Ophiocytium majus | reverse complement strand
TACTCCGTCGCCACCGCTGCGAGCAGGCGCCTGCCCTCAGGGCCGATGCTGCCAAAGGAACCAAGTGCCAGAGTGTATGTATGCACCACTGGGGTATTGCCATGCTCAGCAGCATGTGTTCAGTCACGGGACGGCCCCAAATACGTTGCTGTATACGTTTATACGCCGAAATATATGTTTATACGCCGTTTTATACGTTATACGGACATACGCCGTATATCGTCGGCAAATATGCGTTTTTGCGCAACCCTACGCGGCACCACAGAGCAGAAACCTGTCAAGCAGTGGGCACCCCAGCACCACATGTAGGTCAATGCAAAGAGTGCAGCGTCTGTACGGTACCGCTGTTGCTGTGGGTGCACTTGTTGCCAAGTGGAAGTGACTCAGTGGCCACATGCACCTGTCCACTAGCACTGGGCCTGCTCTGCGCTGCCGGGGGTCGGGCAAGGGCTGCTCTACACCGTGCGGTAAGTTGTTCACAGTGCGCGTATAAGCATATATGCGCGCTGTGTGTGTACAGATGCTCACACATTTCAGTGCACAAGTAGTAGTACATGTACTGTGTGCAAGTTCTCAGTGGGTGACCAGTGCCGGCAAACACAGACGCTGTTGAAGTTGAACCCAATGAAAGTGCAACTGGCAAGACTTCTTCACTGCGCGCATACGTGCACCGTGTTGTCCGCAAGGAATGCCATGCGCAGGTGACAGGAGGAGGTTGGCAGCAGCAACATGGGCGCAACAGCAATGGGGTGTGCCCCCCCGACACAAGGTGTAGGTGACAACACACACAACCAGTAATATTGATGCCACACATTATGTACAAGCTGGATAACAAAAGCCTCCCTAGCCGCCGCTCTATTGACGTGCTCAGTCTCTGCGGGGTAGCGAGCATGCGACGACAGGCAGCAACACAGCAGTGGGCGTGTCAGCGAGTCGCGGAGCCGCAGCTGCGACCCAGCGGGCAAGGCATGCCCCCAGTGGGGCTGGCACAGCTTGTGAAGCATGGCATGTGTAGAGGTGCTTTGGCAAGGGTTTTGAGGGCTAACTAGAAGAGCAGTTAGGGTAGCCAAATTCCGTATGCTGACCGTGAAACAATTGACATGTGCCCAATAGCTTGACAAAACATGCCGAACAAGCATAAAAGAGCACCCACGTGTGTAGGTCACACGCACAGCCACCGCCTTGACTCCTTTGTTCACAGCACGCATATGAGCAAGCCGCTTTTGCCCTACGTACAGCATACAAGCAACGCCTGCTCGCATGTACCACATCATGGGGCAACCTTGCAGCTGCAGCACGACAACAGGTGCACGCAGCGCACCGCAGCAGTGACACTTTCGCATTCCAAAACCACACACAAACACACACACACACACACGCACACACACACACAAAAACTACGGTCTCAGGCAACTCACGTGTTGCACAGCAGCGCCGTCCCGCGCAGCGTCCAGAAGTTGGGCCCCTTCTCGCCGCCGGCCACCCTGAGGTTGGCATAGAAGATGCGGTAGCGGTCGCTGCGCGTCGCGTACTTGTAAACGGGACTGCCGCCGTGCGGGGGGCACAGGCAGGAAGGGCAAGGGCGGTGAGTGGGGCTGTCAAACAGGGGAGACGAGCCGAGGGCTGAGCAGTTGTTGGGAGCCTGGTGGGGATGCGCGCGTGCAGTAGTGCGGGTTTCCTGCGGCTGCGGGCGATGGGGGGGGTGCTGCTGCACACGCGCGCAGGCAGTATGCCGGCATTGAACATACTGAGGTATTAGTAGTGCTCAACACAAGGCTTCAGCGCCAGCGCGGCAGCATGCACGCGCGCGCTGCGCGTCACCGTTGGCACGCCCCCTGCACGCCAAACATACTTCCAGAAGTACTAGTGTAGAGCACAAGACTAGAGCGCCAGCGCGGCAGCAGTCAAGCGCCCGCGCGGCTCACCATTGGCACGGCCCCTGCACGCCGAACATGTCGCGCACGACCTTCTCCTGGTCCTTCTTGGTGTTTGCGCTGACGAGCATCACGGGCAGGGACGTAAACAGCACCTTCGGCGCGCTCTCCACCAGGCAGCCCTCCTGTTTGGACCACGCCGCGCCGTCGATGAACAGGCCGTTGATGTACACGCCCTCCTGAGGCGGGGCGCGCACCTGCTCGGCAGCAGCGGCGGCGGGGGAGACAGCGGCGATGGCAGCGGCGGCGGCAGCGGCGGGAGCATTGGCAGCAGCGGCAGTGGCGGCGGGGACGGCAGCAGTGGCAGCAGTAGCGGTGGCGGTGGCAGCAGCGACAGCAGCAGCGGTGGCAGCAGCGGCGACAGCAGCGTGCGAGCGTGTCATCGCTGGGCACGGCGTGCAGTGTGTGGGGCATGAGGCTGTTGCACATTAGTTGCCGGCACACAACGGCCAGGCAGCAGCCGCACAACGCAATGCTTCCACGCTAGTGCTAAAATCACTGCTATACCATGCACAATGACAAGGCGGCTGCAAACACCAAAGTTTACGTTGTTGTGCTTCCTCGAATTCTACTGCAGTAGTACCACATACTTCCCAGTAGAAGCATGTGGGGCCGTGCTGGGCAAAGGAGTGTCAGCAGCTCATGCTTTCGCACCTGCTCGATGCGCTCGTGGGTGGTGACCTCCGTGTGGTAGACGACGTCGTCGAGAGCCCACTTGTCGCCCTTGTGCCGGCGCGTCACCTCCTGCTTCATGGCCGTCAGCATACCCTGCCGCAAGCAGTGACAAACGCCACGCAAAGCATGCACAAAGGTGCAACCAACAGACCGTCAGCTGCTGCAAAAAGGTGTGACCAACAGACCATCAGCTGCAGCAAGAAGGTGCAACCAACAGACCATCAGCTACTGCGAAAAGGTGCAAACAACATACCGTCAGCCATTGTTAAAAGGTGCATGCAACAGACCATCAGCTGCTGCAAAAGCTGCAACCATCAGACCATCAGCCGCTGTGAGAAGGTGCATTCACCAGACAATCAGCCGCTGCGAAAAGGTGCAACCAACAAACCATCACCTGGGGGTTGAAGAAGCCCGTGAGCCAGTACACGTTGGGGCGCCCGCCATTCAGCCACGTGCGGCTCTGCTCGTCGCGCATGATGAGCGACGAGAACCACAGCCCGAGCGTGGGCAGTATCCACGAGAACTCGTCGCCGGCGATCGTGTACGTCCACAGCTTGGCCACACGCGCGTCGTAGATGGCGTTGAGCGTGTCCTGTAGCTCCTCGGACATGACAACTTCACCTTTGATGGCGAGCTGAAGCTGGGCAAGGGTGAAGCGGACCTTGCCGATGACGCGCTGCAGGCGCTGGATCTCCTGGAAGAGGAAGATGTTGAGGGGGATCGCGAGCCCGCCCAGCTTCTGGAGCTTGGCCTTGTACTCGTCCTCAATGTAGTCTTCGGGCAGGCGGCCCAGGAGCTCCGACGCCTGCGCGGCGGCGGCGGCGGCACCAGTGGCGGTGCGGGACGTGTGTGAGCAGGAATTGCCATGAGTAGCGAAAACGGTAGGTA
The DNA here is from genome assembly GCA_032358315.1 of Ophiocytium majus. Lineage (NCBI taxonomy): Eukaryota > Xanthophyceae > Mischococcales > Ophiocytiaceae > Ophiocytium > Ophiocytium majus. The sequence goes on along the minus strand of JAULBY010033938.1, from coordinate 11,444 downwards.
ACAGTGCACTCGCGACTTAGTGCGCTTTGCTTAGTGCGGTATGCGGTTTAGTGCAGGGTCCAGAGACCAGATACAGACCACATGATTCTGTATACGCAATACACAGTGCCCTGTTTGGTTTAATATGGGCCTCGCTTTGATACGGCGTGCCAGGGGGGTGACACCACCCCGCATTCAATCGCGAGTGCACTGTACATGCTATTCAAGCACCTCGGAAGCTAGAGGTGCAACACCGGTATGCCCCTCTCCACACAGGGTCCCCACCTTCTCGTACACCACGTCCTCGCGCGACACGCCGCTGCCGCCGCCGCCCCCCTTGGGCTGCGTGTCGTCCAGCGTGGTGAACATGGAGTTGACCTCCTTCACACGGAACGTGAGGTCGGCGTTCGGGTGCAGGCCAAAGATCTCCGGCGTGTCGATGTCCGGGAACGTGCGCACGTACTCCTTGAAGACCCCTATCTGGTCCGCGTTGGGAATGGTGTACTTGAAGTCCTTGGGGATGCGGAAGATGGGCTGCGCGGGGTTGTACGTGAAGTTGTCGTTGCACGTCGTGGGCGTGAGCCACACCTGCGTGCACAGAGAAAAAGCGTGATGCAAACGGCAGCAAGGGCCACAGGGGGAGGGACACAGCGGCGCGTTAGTGCTCGGCCGGTGGCGAGTGAGGGGATGCGAGGGTTGTGCAGGGCGCGAGACACGCCTAGATCAACAAGCGACACAAGCGCCAGTGGGGGGGGCGGGAGCAGCAGGGGGTGAGAGTCATAGGTAGGAAAGAGGCGAAGTGCGCGGGTAGTGGTATGGCAGCAGCCATGCACTGTGCATGAAGCGGGGGATACAGGGGGCGGCAGTCACGGTATGCGGGTTAAAGTAGTGCACAACAAAAGCGGGTGCACCACGACACAAAAATGCGAGCCCGCCCGTTACCTGGGTGTACGTCTTGAACATGCGGCGGTCGAGGTCGTCCGTGATCTTGCCGCCGTACTGCACCTCCGCGACCATGTACTGGAACGTGCTCCAGCTGATGGGCCCGTTGTACAGGTGCTTTTCCAGGAACAGGATGCACGCCGTCAGGTCGCCGTTGTTGTACTCGTACGGGATGCACCACCCCAGCGGGCCGAACTTGCGCCGCTCCTGCACGACGCTGTGCATGAAGCACAGCGCAAACAGCAGCTGGCGCCACTGCGGCGTCTCCACCCTCTCGAGCCTCTCCTGATCCACGATGACCGTGTACGACCGCAGAATTCCCGCCTTGAGACCCGCCGGAGGCTCGTTCGTCACCTTCTTGCTCATCTGCAGCAGGCCGAGCGGGAACTCGGGGTGGGGGAGCGCCGTGATGAAGAGCCGGTACGCGGGGTCCATGCCCTCCTTCAGCTTCCCCAGGAAGTCCTCCATCTCGTTCATGAGGCCCAGACCCAGCTCGCAGTTCTGCAGAAGGACCCACGTGCCGTTCGCCGCGGCGGCGTTCATGGCGCGGATCGCCACCGGCTCCTGTCCCTCCCCGAGAGAGATGACCGCGGGCGGCGGCAGCTTCTTTCGGCGCGCGAGCGTTTCGATGGACTCCGTGGGGTCCGCGCCTATCGACAGCAGGAAGATGACGGGCACCTCCGCCACCATGTCGTCGTAGATCATCTCGATCGTGTCCGTCACGGGCTCGACGTACGCCGGTCCCATCTCCGCCGTGCAGCGGATGAACTCCTTGCAGGTGAGGATGGTACGGTCCATGCGCAGGGAGCGCACGAGGAGGAGCTTGTAGAAGGGGCCGATGGTGTCCGCCTGCTCCTGGATGCGGTTCTCGTAGTCGGGGATCGCGATGGACTCGGGCTCGTTGTCCTCGTACCAGCGCCGCCACATGCTCTCGTTGCCCTGCGGCGTGGCGGCAGCGCCAAGCAAGCAAGTGCGCACAGGAAAATTGTTTAGTGTGGGGAAGTACACTCTCAAGGGGTGGGGAAGTACACTCTCAAGGGATGAGGGTAGTGACATCTCTACCAGCAGCGCCACATGCTGTCGTTGCCCTGCGGCCGGCGTGGCGGCAGGGCCGAGCAAGTAGGTGCGCACGTCATGTTGGTGCAACCAAGTACACTCTAAGAGGTGGGAGAAGTGACATGGGGCAGCCAATCAAGTGTGCAAAGGAAACTACTTCAAAAGTCTTCGGTGTGAGCAAGCCCTCCCAAGAGATGAGAGTGGGGTGGACCGGTGTGGGAAGCGAGGACTGCTCTGCTGATTCTGGTCTGCTGCACTGCTGCAACCCCCCACGCCGCCAGGTAAGAAACCGCTGGCAGGCAGTGGTGGCCCTGTCTGAAACCCGGCAAAAGCTCTGCCCCATCGCATGCACACATGCACATGCCATGTGGCACGTTCTGTGGGGCAAGTGCCGCTGCTAGCCAGCCGTGCTGCGACATTGCGCGGCCGCCACCGCCACCACCACACTCACCGCCATGTCGTTGGGAAGGTTGGCGAAGAACTTGCTGGACTGGGACAGCTCGACCACGTTGAGCCAGCTCTCGTTGGAGATCCAGCTGAAGGGCTTGCGGCGCACCGAGTTGATGTCGAGCGCGGCCCCCCCGCGCAGGAACAGCGTCAGGTCGCTGGGCTTGAGCAGGGACGCCGTGATGAGGATCTTCACGGTCACAAGCAGGACGAAGATGAGCTTGTGCTTCTCGTACAGGCCGCAGTTGACGTAGCGGTAGACGAGGTACGTCATGGTGTCGATGATGTTGGCGACGCGCTTCGACGCGAGCGCGGCCTTCTCCGCCCTGTCCATGGACCCCATGAAGAGCGCAAGGAACTGGTCGAGCGACGTCTGGTACATGACGTTCACGAGCGACATCTCCACGATCGCAAAGTACAGGACAGAGCCGCGCGTCGCGACGGGGCGGAACTGCTCGCGCTTTTCATTGATATTCTTGCGCGTTTCGTCCGCCGCCAGTAGCTTCTGGTTCACTTCCGCGGCCTTGGCCTTGGTGTTTGCGAGAACGCCGATGAGCTCCTCGTCCTCGAGGAGGTTGCCGCTGTTGGAGGTGAGGCGCTCCAGCAGACTCGCGTCCTGCACGGAACCGAGCGGGCAACAAAGAGCAGTTTTTGTTGTGAGGATGGTTTTTGAAGAACTGGTGTGCCACATGCAAACTGCTGAGACGAGGGAGGCAACATATTGCCATTTGTGGTGAGAATGGTGTGGTTGAAGGTGCCGGCCACCATGTGGCTCCGCCAAGTGCTCACTCATGTTTCTCGCAGCCCGGGGAAAGCATATGGACATGTGCCAACAGCGGTTTTTCGGAGCTCCAGCAGCTGTGTTTCAGAGCTGGCTGCAGCTGCACGGTGCACAGCATAGGTGGGTAGGTCCATGTGCATGTCAAGGCGGCGCAAGAAGGCTGCAGCTGCGGCCGGGTGGCGTCCTTACCAGTGCGAGCAGCGCCTTGGTGTTGGAGTTAACCTCCTCCAGCACTTCGCTGAGCTGCTCCTCCAAGGCCTGCTGCTCCTTGCCAATGACGCGCCCCAGCAGCTGCTCCTCGAGACCCTTCTGGGTGACGGTGAAGTCCACCAGGGTGACCTGCATGTGGCGGCGGCGGTGCCGACGGCAGCAGCAGCGGTAGCAGCAGCAGCAGCGGTGGCGCCGGCAGCAGCAGACAGCAACCAGCACTGAGCCCATGTGCGCATGTGTACTTGGAGTCATAGTGTGTCAATAGTAGTACCAGCACCAGTAGTAACCAAATACTTGAAGTACAAGGTATCAAAATTTCGCGCGCGGCGCCGTGCATGACAAGCACTGGTATTCCTTAGGGGTAGTGCTTGGCTGCTGGTGCAGGCACCACCGCCCCTGCATGACACGGCTTTACGAGCGATGCAAGCCTGCAAGTGGGGCGTTGCTCACCTTGGCCTGGAGCTCTGGGCTGAAGGACGGGTTGGGCAGGCGCGTGATGAAGTAGAGCATGAACTTGGGGTCGTAGTCCATGTTCTTGTCGCTCACGTTGATGCTCATCTTCTTGCCCTTGAGCACAATCTGCGGCGCCACCAGCGCCAAACACCAATGCCCAAGAGTTAGTAGGCAGCGTACACTGCATGGGCCAGGCAACAGCTGGGTTCCGGGCAAACTTAGCCCACTCCAGCACAGCCACGTGTCATGGACTGGAAAGCGAGACACTTGAGACACTTCCCACCGAGCATTTCCCCCCACAGAAGCATCAGCAAGAGCCAAGCAGAGGGTTTCCCGCGTAGAGGCATCAGCAAAAGCCAAGCAGAGCACAACACCAACTTGTTGCATGTGTGGCGGATGCGGGATGTGCTGCCGCTGCAGCTGGTCTACTTCAAAGCCATGGAATGCAGCACTGTTTGCGACCATGCAAATTCCAGCCTTGTGATAGCCACGGCGCCGACTGCGGTAGCTGGCTGATGTGCACATCATGTCACATGCAGCTGCAGTGTGCAGCTGCGGCTCAAGCAGCTGCACCAACACCGCTGCACAGCCCGCCATATGCCATGTTTGGTTGCCATCTGCATATGCCTGGCAACGCCGGCCACCGCACCTGCTTCTCCAGCACGGGGTCGAGCATGGGGTCGATCTCATTCTCAACGCCGAGGATGATGAGCGCCCTGCCGTCCCCCATGCAGAACTCCAGCTTGTCCCTGAGCTTGGAGTCGTTGAGGGTGGTGGTGCCCCACGTGGGCATGTTGTCGGCCTCCTGCGGGCGGCAGTGCAGGCAGGCAGGCGTCGGCAAAGCGTGAGTTTGGAGCACCGTGCTGCGAAGGTCAGGTGTTTGGCATGGTGACACGTGCCGCCGCACTATCATCATCAAACTCCGCGTTGTGTCATCATCCTTTACTCCAAACAAGCTTCATAGCTCAGTCTAGTATTGTTATTAATAAACATCAGGCAAGAGCGCCAAACACGGCCCACGCACGTCACACGTGCCCGCAATGGTCGCATTTCATGTTGGTGGACAACTGTATGTGGCGCATGTATTCAGCTTGTGTACGGTGTGAATCACCTACGGTGCCGCGCGTGCTGACCCATGCAATGACGTGGTAGCCTGTACAAGGTGCCGCAAACACGGTATTACGCTGCTTAGGGACGGCGTATACCACCTACGAACGCAGTTTCTGTTTGATTACAGTCTAGACACATGGACACCTAAGGTACTCTGTTATCTCGGGTGACATGTAGGGCGTGTGCTCCCGGTTGCGGCGCAGCACGTGCTGAGCCACAGAGTGACTTTCTGGCCCGCAGTGTGCCCTAAACAAGGCATGCTGTCAGGGATGCCGCACACCTTCTGCCGGATCCAGCGGTTGGCCTGGCCCTGGGGGTCGATCATGAGCGGGAAGCGGCTGCTGCGCGTCACTAGGATGCCGTTCTGGATACTGAGCGGGTCCGTGGGCAGCCCCTGTGGTGGGTAAAAATACACAAGCCACGGCAATAAGGTATTTGTCAAAACCAGGCAAGCACGCTGTCGCACATGCGAAGCAGGTGACCATATGGGAGTGCATGGCAGGGAGCATTTGCTTGCAGCAGCCGCCAAACGCGCGTCAGCGCTGAGCGCAGGTGGCGCCGTCTACCCACACGCAAGCAGAAGAAGGGTTTCAGCAAGCTAAGAAGGACGCTTACGCCAAGTGGCGTACAAAACAGGCATAGGGCCGCGGGCACGAGCGGCAGCAGTGACAGCAACAGGAGCGAGGTGTTGGGGCGAGGGAGGGAGATGACGCGCTGCTGCACACGCCTGCATGTTCCAGTCGCCGATGGTGCCGATGTCCACGAGGAAGGGGATGATGTCAAGGTTGGCGGTGTAGGGGATGGCGTTCTTGGTCAGGTCCGACGAGAACTTGTCGGAGACCATGTACGACCGGAACTCCTGGTTGAAGGGGCCGCAGTACGACACAAAGGCGGACGCCAGCGCGCAGTCTCCCACCAGGCGCCGCTTGAGGTCGCTCGACTTCTCGCTGCGGGGGAAAGGGGCAAGCAAGGGTGTGCGTTGGCAGGGGCAGGGTAGGTCAGGTGCCACTCAAGCGGTTGTTGCTCGACTTTTCGCTCCGGGGGGGGGGGGGGGGGGGGGGGGGGGGGGGGGGGGGGGGGGCAAGCGAGGTTGCGCGTTCGCAAAGGCAGAGCAGGCCAGGTGCCACCCAAGCCGTTGCTCGACTTTTCGTTGCCGGCTAGGGGGGGGGGAGGGGGCAGCGAAAGTGTGGGCTGGCAGGGGGCAGGGTGGGTCAGGTGCCACTCAAGCGGTTGCTCGACTTTCTGCTGCCGGCGAGGGGGAGGGGGGGGGGCGAGCACAAGTGCTGCCCACAGCAACAGCCGATGCAGCCCTAGCTGTAAGCGAAGGATTCTCAAGCTGCATGTGGTGGTGATTCGAGCGTTTATTTGCTGTTGATGGCGCTGAAGGTGTCTCCTTGCTTTGGTCTTTGCAGACCATGTGCGTGGGCGGTGTAGTCTACACAAACACGTGACTGTGCCAAGCACGGCGTGAGTGTCGTCCGTGCAGCATAGGCTGGCGAATGGTAAACGGTATTTCATGATGGCCTAGTAGTCATAGCAATGGTAGGCAGTGGCAGTGGCACACCGCACCTGTCCTCCGTCCATCGGACGCGCTCGCCAGCCAGCCCGCCGATGAGCTCAGACGCCTGCACACGGGTGTAAGGCGCACACAAATGCTGCGTCAGGATGGCGTTTTGCGTGCTGTGATCTCTTGCGTGTTGTGCATGCAGCACGGCGGGTTTTGCTGGTGGCATCGCAAGGTGCTGCACAGGTTGTACTGGGGCACACTGTACAGAGGTGGTACTTCGAAAACTAGCACATGCAGCAGAACTGACCTACCCACACTATAGTACGGCTCTGGCACGGTAAGAGAACGAGCGTCTGCACGCTGACACGCGCAACAACCAGCAGAGCTCCCCATGCTCACACCCCTACGACTACTTGTACAGACTTCGCAGAAAACCAGCCATTCCAAGTTTGATCAGCCCCCCGCGCAAATCACCGCCAAGCACCTGCCCCCGTGGCGTGCGAAAGCACGCCAGGACTCGCCTGGCTCATCTTACGCTGCAGCGACAGCGCGCCGTCCTCAATGCGGCGCTTCGCCGCCATTTGGTTGTCAAACATGGTCTGCAGGTCCGTGAGGCGGTCCTGGCACGCCTGCAGGCGGTGCTCCGCGGCGGCGAGCGCCTTGTTGGCGGCCTCCATCTGCGCCTCCGCGACCGCGAGCGCCTCCAGCTTGGGCTTGACAATCTTGCTCGCCTCGTGGTAGAACTTCATGGCTGTCACCCACGTGCACAGCCCCTCGGCGGCCGCAGACGCGTTCTTGGCCACCTGCACGCGCGTGGGTGGCCGCACACAGGAAGTTAAAAAAACAGTGGCTGGCAGGGGCAGGTTGTATTTGCTGCTGTTGTTGGAGATAGCTGGAGCCGTGGGGCCTTGGGAGTGCTTAAATAAATGCTGCATCACAGCTGGCGCCCACGTGCGCAGGCTCTCGGCGGCCGCGCTGGTGTTTTTGGCCACCTGCATGCGCGTGGGTGGCCGCACATGGGTTCACTATTGTTCGAGTCAGTGCTCAGAGAGTTTGCATTTGTGTTTGGGGACGGCTGGAACCGTGCGGCATTCAGAGCGCCTCAACAGGTGCTGCGTTCTGGCGAGCGGTTCTGGCATCCACGATCGAATTTCACACAGTCTCGCAGCCAGTTGGGGTGGTGCGTCTGTGCAGCGCTGTGACAAGAGTGACGATTGCTTCATCACAGAAAACCGCTGACGCTAAGTGGGCTGCGCGTGCCCCACTGTTTTGCCATGGTGACACCTTCATGCGTGTCAAGGCTCCTGATCAAATACTTCTTTTAGTGCTTCAGTATTTCGTCCTAATTTCAATTGTGCGCGTCTTGCATGCATGTTCCCTCCGCCAACCTTTGTGCTTGTTACGAATCACAGGCCAGCCTGTCCAATTTGACCAACTGCACCAGTGCAACAGGGGTGGCGTTTGTGTGACGTGCCTGCAAGTTGAAGTGCTACGGCTGAGTCTCGTTAGTTTAGCAGCAGCCAGCTGTAGAGGTGCGTACTTGCAGCCAAGGTGAGGGAGGTGCGATTGTTTGCATTGAAGCAAGCAATCTGGGCCAAAAGTGGGGGGTGAGCGCGCACCACCGCATGCCAGCTGTCTAATGTGACCAGCAGCACAGCAGTGTGACAGGGGCCGCGTGCGTAACGTGCCTGAGAGTTGAAGTGCTCGAGGTCCAGGTACGGCTGCAGGAACTCAATCGTCTCGTCGGAGATCTTGTCCTTGCCGAGCTGGCCGAACGTGATGACGTTCTTGAGGAAGTTGGGGTCCGACATGCAGGAGAGGCCGTACGGCTTGAAGGAGCTCTCAAAGAAGTCCACCTCCGTCTTGGCCATCGTCAGCTTGAAGGGCTTCACGGGCAGCACAGGCTGGTTGAACAGCAGCAGCACGCAGTCCTGAACCAGCTTGATAATGTCTGCGGGGTTCGGAAGCTTCTTCACCTCCTGGATGTGCGCGGGCTTAATGGACGAGATGGCAGTGTCGGCCTGGTCGACAAACGGCTGCGCCTTGGCAAGATCCGCCTCGCACGCGGATTTCTCCGCCGCGATGCGCTGCGCGTCGACCTCGCACTTGTGCTTGATGGTGGCGACCTGGTCGCCCTCCTTCTTGGCCTCCGCCGAAGAAATTTCCAGGCTGCCGAGCATTTTCATGGTCTCCGCGGTCGCGACCTCGAGCTTGTGCTGCTCCTCCTTGAGCACGATCTTCATGGCCTCCACATCCTCCGCTCCCTGTGTTTTTTTTTTGCGTTGCCGTCATGCAAATGCACACACGATGCAAGCACCAGCCGTGAGTCGCGGTGCGCGCCCTGTGTTTTTGTGCGTTGGAATTGTGCACGCGCACACACACATGACGCGAATTGCGAGCGAAAGTCGTGAGTCGTGATGCGCGCCCTGTGTCTTTGTGCATTTGGAACACACCACACCCACACACAACACGACGCAATTTGCGAAAGTCGTCAGTGGCGGTGTGAGGCACCGCGGTGCGCGTGTGTACCGTGCCTGTGCCACTTAATGTGTGTTCACGTGTTGTGGTGCGCACGCAGCGGAGCACAAGACTCATGTGTGGGCAGCAGTAAGCACTGCTGCAGCGGTGTGACACTTGCCAGCGCAGGGGTAGGGGCCGGCAGCAGCACTTTTGGCACTGATGGCACGACGAGTCCGGTCCACGCTGCTCACAGACATGCTCCAGGTAACACGCTGGAAGCGCCATGCACGGCATGTGTGACATCACCCCAGTGTATATGCCAATATACTTGAAGTACACTGCGAAGTGTTGTGCTACTGCAGCATGATGGAATATATGCGCTGGGGTGTGTTAAGCTGACAAGACCTTGGGATGTTTATGCAAGCGTGGCAGCTTATACTTCAGAAGTATGTATGTACATATACCTTTGAAGTCACATACTTCGCAAGTCTACGTTTATGTACACGCACCTGGATGAGCTTGTTGAGCCCGAGCATGAGGCGCCCCTCCTTGACCTTGAGGTCGTTCAGCTTGTCCGTGTACATGCGCTTGTACAGCTGGATGAACGACAGGTACGACTTGGGCGTCTGGTACACGTGCCGCCGCATTTTCGCAAAGTACTCATCGCACACGTCCGTCACCATGCGGTGCACGACGCCCATGTGCGTCATCAGCCCCGACTTGACATCCGACTCGCACTCCATATAGAACTCGCTCACGAGACCGCGGCTGACGCTCACGAGCGCATCCTCCGGCCACGGTAGGAACCAGTCGATTGTGGGGCCGCTGATTAGGCCCGGGAACTTGCGCGCGCGAACGGGGAAGCGCGGGTTGAGCGGCGACATGCAGAGCACGAGGTGCAGGTTGTCGCGCGCGCAGTCGATGAAGAACTGCTTGAGGTTGTCCTGGGTCTCCTCGACGCCGGGGCGGCACTTGAGGAAGGCGGGGCGCAGGTCCGCGGTCATTGCCAGCATCTCATCCTGCGGGCATGGTGGCGACAAGAGGGGGGGGGGCACGTGGTAGGTGGCGCCGGCGTCAGTGCTTGGCACGGTGGGTGGGTGGAGGGTGGAGGACAGCACACCTGGCGCATGTGCATGTGTGCAGGTTTGATGACAGGTGTGTCGAACGCCAAGCTACCGCCCGCACCGTGTTCATCATGTGCGCACCGCGTCTGACTGCCAGCTGCAATAGACGATTCACTTTTAGGTGGGGCATGTAAGTCTTCCTATGCAGGTGTGGCTCAGACCACTGCAGCGCGCTCGCGCGCTGGCGCGCTCTGCGCACCTTGGCAGAGAGGCCTGGCACCTCGCCCGTCATGAGTGTGGAGTTGATGATGATACCGCCCGCACACTTGCTTGTCATGCGCGCACTGCGTCCGACTGCCAGGTGCAATAGGTAATGCACTTGTAGGCAGCGCATGTAAGGCTTCCTACCCAGGTCAAATGCCACTCGCACTACTGAAGCGTGGCGCGCTCTGTGCCCCAGCGCACCTTGGCGAAGAGGCCCGGCACCTCGCCCGTCATGAGTATAGAGTTGATGAGCTCTAGGAAGACCTCGTCCTTGATCTCGCTCTCCGTGAAGAGGAACGTGGTCTGCTTGCGCTGGTGGCCCGCGGACTTGTACAGCACGCGCAGGTCGTCCATGAACGCGTTGACGTTGTACTGCTTGGTCAGGGTGACCTGGGGACGGGCGCGAACGGAGGCGCAGCGCAGCAGCAGCATGCGTGTTCCTGGCGTCAGAAATGCAGCCTTGTGGAAGAGCAGGGCGTCTGGAGGAGCATGTTTGATGGCATGAAATGTGCACGCACACGGGATCCAATAGAGGCACGGTGCTGTGAGTCAAGCACAGGTCGTCCATGAACGCGTTGACGTTGTACTGCTTGGCCAGGGTGACCCGAGGAGGGATGTGCATGGTCTACCGTAGTGCGGCAGCAGCACACGTGCTTGTGGCATCATAAATGTGTAGCAGATGCTGAAGGGCGCCCTCAACGGCGAGACGGCGAATGCCACGTGCCTTTGGGCATCAAATGTGCGCGCATGTGCGACCCTGTCAGACGCAAGGCTCGGTCAGTAGAAATACCTATCGCATGGGGAATACCACAGTTACAACAACTCACTGCACTCCCCCACCCATCCTCCCCCACCACGCCCCGTAGCGCAGCGCCGCTTACTCACCTGGAAGCAGGTGGCACGGCTCATGTACGAGGCGAGGCGCGTGAGCGACTGCTTGCCGCTGCCGCCCACGCCCACGAGCAGCGCGGAGCCGCGCGGCATCTCCAGCAGGCGGTTCAGGCGCAGCAGGTGCTTGAGGGCGTCCGCAAACAGGACGAGCTCCAGCTTCTTGGCAGGGAACTCCTCGTTCATCTTGCTCATGAAGTGCGTCACGCGCGAGCGAATCTGCTCTAGCGTGCCTCCGGGCTCATACACCTGGGGGGCGGGGGAGGGGGGGGGGGGGGGGTGT
>JAULBY010033927.1:0-14944 GCA_032358315.1 Ophiocytium majus | reverse complement strand
GTCTGATTTCCTGGTCACACGCACCGTGTGCAAAGGGCTTTCCGCGCCCTAAGCGGAGTTTAATAAGAGTACATATATATACGCCTGCAGCCGCTGGTGCCGGCGCTGGCGCGGCGCAGGCGGCTGCCAGTGCTGGCAGCGGCGGTGGCGGCGGCGGCGGCGGCGGCTGCGGCGGCGGTTTTGGCGGTGGCGGTGAGTTGGGCGCAGTGGCGGGCGGCGGCGACCTGCTGGCGGAGCTCGGCGTGGTGCGCTGGGAGGCGGCTAGCCACCTCATGGCGATCATCCACCGGCACGGCAGCCTGACGTCGCTGTAGCGCAACGTGGCGGACGTGGACGCGCCGCTGCGAGACCTGGTGCTGAGCCAGATGGGCCCCAGCGCTTCCCTGCCCGACTGTGGGCGCATGAGCGATGCGCAGCTGCGGCAGCAGCTGTCGTGCTTCAGCTTGGAGCCTGTGGAGGCCCTCATGCCGGGCTACATACTCACGTACGTGGCCACTGCCTGGTGTTGCTGGTGCCGGCATGGTGGGGTAGAGGCGCACAGTGTTGCTGTCTAGTGGGCGCTGCAGTGCTGGCCTGGCAGGTGATCAGAGCGCGTCGACACTTGTGGCCTCTTGTGCCTATGCTAACTTCAAAATTGTGTGCCTGCTAGGCGTGAGCATGCACATGAGAGGCCCACCTGCACCACCTGACGGAAGCGCCAATGCTACGGGCCTGCAATGCAGTGCTTGTTGTTTCTAGGCACCACTTGGGCGCCATAGGTGCTGTTCGACGTCACCTGCCTCTGGTTCACTCACCACATGCAACCACACACAGGCGTGCGCCTGTGCGGCGCCCGCCGCCTGCGCAGACCCGCCAATTTCCTCAATTTTGCCGCACTGATCATCAGCTGTCAGAGCAGCAGTTGTTGTGGGCCCCAAGGTACACTGTCTGCAAAGGCACAAAGTGCTGCCGTAACTGCTCCAACACCACCTGTCTCTGGTGGACTCGCATCACGCCACATCGCCATTTGTTGTTGTGCCCACCAACCTGTACGCCGCTGCAGGCCTGACAACTTCCTCAAGGTCACCGCGCTGCTGATCAGGGTGGATGCGCGCGTGCCAATTGTCATCATGGGCGAGACTGGCTGTGGCAAGACGTCTCTGGTGCAGTTTGCCGCGCGCTGCCACGGCGCGCGTTTCCGCATGCTCAGCGTTCACGCCGGGCGCACCGCGTCGGAAATCGTGAGTGGCAATGTCATTCCATGCGCATGTGCAATATGCCGATTCCCACGTGGTGAGGCACCGCCACTGCTGCAGCAACGTGGCGGTACTATGTGCTACCTCAGCCTGGAGCCTGTCACGCACCGCGTCGGAAATTGTGAGTGGGGCGAGGTCATTTCATTGTGCGTGTGTGTTACGCCAAATTTCCTGCATGTAGCGTGGCGCCACCGCTGCTGCAGGTACGTGGGTGTACCATGTGCCGCATGCGTGTGTGTGCATGCCGGCCGCGCCACACCGGAAATTGTGAGTGTCAAGGTCATTTCGTGTGCATGTGCAACACGCCGATTTACATGTGGTGAGGCACCGCCACTGCTGCAACGACGTGGCGGCGCGATGTGCCGAATGTGGGTGTACTGAGCCTGTCATGTACTTTGAAGTATGCTAGTGCCTACTCCGGCAGCTGCTGCAATTACTGAGGCCGCCGCCATTTACGCATCTGATGCGTCTGTGCCCTTTGTGCAAGCAACCGATTGCCCCCGCCACATACATTTCCGTCTGTAGTAGATGCAAGTATTTCTAGCATATGTGTGAACAAGTAGGAAGACACTACTCACTGGCTTGGCCCCATCACGCTGTGCCCATGGTGCCATGCAGGCGGCCTTCGTGGAGGAGTGCGAGGCGGAGTCAGCTGACCGCCAGACATGGGTTTTCTTTGACGAGATCAACACGTCGCCGCACCTGGGCATGCTCAACCACATTGTGTGTCACCGCAGGCAAGTGGTACTAGTAGCCTGTCATGCGGCATGTTTTGTGTGACAGCCATGCTGCGGTGCCCCCAAGGGACTGCTGAGTAACGAGATGGCAAACTCGCTGTTGGTGCTGTAGCGTTGCGGGCACATGAAACCAGGCTGTGCCTGCTTGGCAGAAGCACAGCAGGTACCAGAGACCCTGGTCATATCACACAGTGCTGCTGGCACCCTCGTTTGAGGCGCTGTGGCAGAATGACCGCACCCAGCTCAGCATGACAACAGCAGTCCACACTGCAGCAGTCACTGCGCTCATGCACCCACTGTCCAGGGTTGCCAAAATCGTGCTTGCCGGACATGACTGTCAACACTTTATGCATTACGCCAGCATTCACATGTCTGTGGCAGCCTACGACGCCATGATCTCCTTTGGCCGTACTGTGCTGAGCGCGCAAAACATTATTCAAGTTGGTGCAAAAACCACGTCACAATTCTTTACAGAGCAAGTTCACCCAAAAAAACATTATGATTGGCAAGCCTACACGTGTTCGTCCCGCTTTGCCGTGCCGCGTGCAGGCTGGGCTCCCGCCGTGTGGCGGAGCACCTGGTGTTTCTGGAGTGTTACGGTCGTAGTCTGTTGAGCACAAAACAGTATTGAAGCTGGTGCAATAACTGAGTTACAAGACTAATTTACAGCATAAATAATGGTTGGTAAGCCTGCACATGTCACTCCCGCTTTCCCATGCCGCGTGCAGGCTGGGCTCCCGCCGCGTGGCGGAGCACCTGGTGTTTCTGGCGGCGTGCAACCCCTACCGCGTCCTCAGCGCCGCCGCCGCCACGGCTGGGCTTGACCTGCAGCAGAAGCGCCGCCACGACAGGCTGGCGGGCCTGGCGTACCGCGTGTATGCGCTGCCGGAGACAATGCTGGACTACATATGGGACTTTGGGGCGCTGGCGGAGAGTGATGAGCGCGCCTACATCAACGCCATTTTCGCAGGTGCGCGCTTCTTGGTCCCAGGTTCGGGGTTTTCTATGTACTTGAGGTACTTCGAGGTATATACTTCAAGAAGTACTTTTATGCTTCTGAAGTACCAGGTAAGAATCTCCACAACGCACTTGAATGTATTATACTGCACCTTGCACTTCCTTTCCAAAAAGGCGACACGCGGCGTGTATGTGTTCATGTATGTCTGTAGTAAGCCGCATGCGGTACTTCAAATTACATACTTGCAAGTACTTCAGCATCTACGGTAGTACGGTAGATTATACGTTGTGGTTCATTGAAGGGTGTGTGGCTATCACCCATCACTAGGTGTGCTGGTGGAGAGAGATGAGTGGCTGTACACCCGCGCCAACTTCACAGGTGCGCGCTTGTGCCAATGCTTGCAAATGCAGTGAATTTTGCCAATTGCCGCAGCCGTTGTGCCGTCCGCGCCACCGCGTTTCACACGCGACCGCTGCCGGGTAGTGTACTGTGACAGGCAGTTACATAGCACGCCAATTTTGCAGGCATGCGCACGCGCTCCCGAGGGCTTGTGCGCAGCGCATGGCGCTAGCTGCTGCAACAGCTATGCCACCCGTGCCACCTATTTCTTGCTTTACACCTATTTGATTTGAAAATACTCTAGGTATACTTAAGTAGGTAGTAGTACACACAATTAAAACATGTACCAAGGGATACTTCTTGGCAGTACTTCTTTGTAGCGTACTACGTTCAGCTGGGAGCAGGTGCAAGAGCACGCTGCGATGTCTCATTTGCCAGTTCCTGCTTGCTACTGAAGAGTACTTACTGCTACATGTGGACCACTTGTGAACAGCCGCGGGTGCAAGCAACCGCGGACACGAACCGAGGCAGCGCTGCAGCAGTGCCGCCAGCCGCATGCATACTGGAGCTTTGCTCCCCGACGACAGCCCAGCAAACCCGTGGCCCATGCCGACCGCTGGCGCAGCATCATGCCCTCCCACCCACTTCTCTCATCTCCCCCGTACCCTGTGCCTCATGAACAGGAGAGAGCGGCACCGCGGCCCTCCCCGCGCAGGTCACGGGCGTCGGCGCTGCCGGCGCCCGCCACCTTGCCGCCGCCGTCGCCGCCGCGCAGGCCTTCATGCGTGCGACGGAGGGGCGCGGCGCCGTCAGCATGCGCGACGTGCTGCGCGCGCGCAGCTTCTTCCTGTGGTTTGCTGAGCACCAGGCGACGCAGGAGCGGCCGTGCCCGGCGCGCGCAGCCGTGCTGGCGCTGGCCCTGTGCTACCGGTGCCGGCTGCCCAGCGCTGAGCTGCGTGGGCGTTTCGACGGCGAGGTCCTGGTCCCTGTGTACCGCGCGTTGGGGGGGCGTGTGCCGTTGGGTAATGAGGTCGCGCGGCATGTGCGCAGGGCGGTCACAGCCATGGGAGACGGCAGCAGGGGTGGCGGCAAGCCCTCAGGCGGCAAAGGCGGTGACAACGAGGCTAAGGCTTCCACCGGCACGAGCGAAGGTGCCGCAGGCGCTGATGGCGCCAGCGGCAGTGTCGCCGACGGCCCCAGCAGCAACGCCGCCGACGCGCTGCGCCTGCACGACGCGGGCGTAATCGACAACGAGCAGCGCGCGTACCTCCACAAGATGGCCCTGCCTCGCGGCACGGCGGCCAACCGCGCCCTCCTTGACAACGCCTTTGTCCTCTTTGTGTGCATCCAGCTGCGGCTGCCCGTCTTCCTGGTGGGCAAGGCGGGGAGCAGCAAGACGCTGGCGATGCGCGCCATCGAGGGGGCGCTGCGCGGCCGCAGCAGTGCCGACGCCTTTTTCCGCGGCTTCGACGTGCTCACGGTGGTGTCGTACCAGGGCAGCGGGAGCGCCACGTCAGCGGGCGTGCAGCTGGCGTTTGACAAGGCGCGGCGGTACGCGCGCGCGAGCCGGCACAGCACGGTCGCCGTGCTGTTGGACGAGGTGGGGCTCGCGGAGGTGTGCCCCGCCAACCCCCTCAAGGTGCTGCACGCGCTGCTGGAGCGGGCAGACTTTGAGGGTGGTGGCAGTGGCGGTGGCGGCGGTGGAGAGGACGGGGAGGTCGCGGTCGTGGGCATCAGCAACTGGACGCTGGTGGGTGCGGTATGTTGTGGCTTGCACGTGCGTGTTGTTGGGTGTGTGCTATTGTTGCTCGTGGTGGCGACAGTGGGGGCACCAGCATGCGCGTGGGTGCAGGGCCAAGTGGGTTGCCTGGTAGTGCCAACTTCAAAAAGTACTTTTGAAGTACTGTACTTGTTAGCGGTATGATCGAGCACTATGATTGCCATTGGCTGTGACACCTCAGTGCCTGCAGGCTAGGCGCCATTTGACAGCGCGCCATGGCGCGCACCCGGTGCGCCCACCTCGCGTGCCCGCAGGGCGCTGCCAAGGTGAGCCGCGCAGTGCACGTGGCGCGCCCCGACCCAGACGCAGACGACCTCTTCCAAACAGCGTGCGCCATACTCGACAGCCTGTGTGACAGCCCGGCGACGGCACCTCCACCAGTGTTCGCCACCGCCAACACCCACACATCCAGTGGCTGGTTGGTACAGGGTGCGCGGAGCGTGTGGAACGCCATCACCAGCAGAATTGGCGGCGGCGCGGCCGCCAGCGCGCGCGACGGCTCTGGCGAGGAGGCTCTCCTGCGCCGCTTCAGCGCCGCGTACGTGGCGTACGTGCGGGAGCAGCTGGGCACGCGGCGCGCCAACTTCCACGGCCTGCGCGACTTTTACTGGGCCGTGAAGCACATGGGAAGCAGCCCGGTGGCGGGCGGCGGCGGCGGCGGCGGGGCGCTTGACGCGCACGTGCTCACGGCGCTGGCGCGGAACTTTGGCGGGCTGCCGCACGCCGACGGGCGGGCGCGCCTGCTGCGGCACTTGGCGCGGCCGCACAATGACGACAGCGGAGGCTCGGCCGCCCATCGGCAGCTGGCGCAAGCGCCGCCGCTCGCGGCCAAGGAGCTCATACTGGCAAACCTGCGGGACCGCGGCAGCGGCCACCTGATGCTGGTGGCAGAAGGCGGCAGCGCCAGCGACGCCGTTCTGGACGCTGTGGGCGGCTTCTTCTGCGAGGCGGGGCTCGCGCCGCCGCGCGTGTTTGTGGGGTCGCGGCTGCGCGGCGACAGCGGGGAGGCGTACCAGTACCGCATGCTCAGCGAACTGGTTGAATGCCTGGAGACGGGTGCCTGCATTGTGCTGTGGGAGCTGGACCCGGTGTACGGCGCCCTGTACAACTTCTTCAACCAGGTGATGGGGCGGGGGGGGGGGGGGGGGGGGGCGCGAGAGCAGTGTGGTGGGGTTTCAGTATGCTGCTCGGTCACTTTTGCAGGACAGAACGTGAGCAGTGCCCATCAGCACAGTACTGTAGCTGTGTGGTGTGCCTTTCGGGGTTTTTCTTGCATTGCAAAGCTTGGCACTTCTTTCAAATACCTCTAGGAGTAATACTTACTCGGCCTCAGCCACAGGGTGTGTTTTGCTTTGTGTGAACTGCTTTACCACCAACTATCGAAAAACTCAGAAGACCGACATCTGTATTGTGGTGGTCGAGGATTATGCAAGGTTGTTTGCACTGATCTTCCTGCCTTACCCACGCACCCACACAGGCGTACACGGTCATCGCACGCAACAAGCACTGCCGTGTCACGTTCGGCACACCAAAACTTATGTTTGATGTCAGTCCTACTTCAAGTGAAGTACTTCAAGGGAACACATTCCTTGACACTGCTGGCACCTTCCCTACCCGCCCACCATGACAACATGTTGTCCAATGTCAATGACCTACGTCAAGTTGATACTTCAAGTGTATGTAAATGGTCTCTTACACTGCTGGCACGTTCGCCTACCGCCCGCCGCGCACACACCCAGGCGTACACAGTCATTGCGGGCAACAAGCACTGCCGTGCGGCGCTCGGCATACCAAAACTCGTGTTTGATGCCCTACCTCAAGTGTACACATTCTTTTGACACTGCTGGCACATCCCTACCGCTCACTGCGCACGCGCGCAGGCGTACACGGTCATTGTGGGCAACAAGCACTGCCGCGTCGCGCTCGGCGCCTGGTCCAACCCCACCTGCCGCGTGCACGACGACGTCAAGTGCGTCCTCATCATGGACTCCGCCGCCGCGGCGCGCGCCGACCCGCCCCTCCTCAACAGGCAAGTAGCTATAGCACTGCCTGGTTGCCTGCTGGTGCAACAGGCAGGCTTGCTGGCAGTGGCTGCACTGCATGACGTCAAATGTTGCGCCGCCTGCTGGCGCGGCATGCAGGCTTGCTGGCAGCGTCTGCGCTGCATGAAGTCTGACATTGTGTGTCGTGGCGCCATATGGCGTGACACCCGCAGCAGCCCTAGTGGGTTTCTGCATAACAGCAGTGCAATTTGGAAGTACCTCAAATGCCACTTTGCGCTAGGACTGCAACAGTATGCGGTCAACGTGAGGGCTGGCATTTGTACGCCTCGTGTCTCCACAGGGTGAGTAACATGCTGTCTCTTTGTCGCAGGCCTACATTAAATTTGAGATGGGTATTTGAGCCATGCTGATGTGCCACAAAAAGCTCAAAACGCCAACCATGCATAGTGCCTGGCAGTGTGTGCATGTACGGCTCAGCTGCCGCCGACCGAGCTTTACCCCTCCTCTAAAAGTGGTTGCATGGCGGTATTGGTGCAGCACCCACGTCAGATGGTACATCACTTTCAAGTGGCCCAATGCTGCTGCCCCTCCTCAACAGGTTCGAGAAGCAGCGCGTCGACCACGCCGCGCTGCTGACGCCGCGCCAGCTGGAGACCGCGCACACTCTATGGCGCTGGGTCAACAGCCTCCTCGTGCGCCCGGGCGCCGCTGCCGCCGCCACCGCCAACTTTGCTGCATCTGAAACATTTGTGGGCCTCGGCAGGCACAGCCTGGAGGCGCTGGTGGCGTGCGTGCCGGCGGACACGGAGGCGCGCGGCGCGGCGGCGGTCCGCGAGTGGTGCTGCGCCGCGCTACTGCGGACGGCGTGTGCGGATGGAGCGGTGCGCATGCTTGCGGCGCGGCTCGCCGGCACGGACCCCGCGGCCGTGCACGGCGTTGTCGACGCGTACTTCGCTGACGCCGCGCATGGGAGTCTGCGTGCGTATTTGGGCGAGCGCACCGGCGGCGGTGGCGGCGGTGGCGGTGGAGGAAGCGGCGGCGGCGGCGGGGGGGGGGGGTGCCGACAGGTGCACCTAGAGTGTGGTGAGTAACTGCACTCAATGAGGCATAGTGCTGGCCGCTGGTTGGTGCGCGTGCAACTTGCGGCTGCAGCTGTGGGGGGGGGCAGCTGTTGTGTGCGTGGTGCTGCACACCCTTGCCATGGCAGTGCTCATGCGTGCCCTGTCACATGCAGTGGTGGCATGACACTTTGCTGAGCACACGCTCTGTGAGAGCCGGAGGCACCATGCACCTCGTCGCATAGCTGCCCGGGGCCGGCATGTCGACACACCACAACCCCTGGCCAACCAGCCACAGTATGTCACTCACACCTCATGTTATGCACTCCCACATGGCTCACAGGTGACTACCTTCATGGCGCTGCACTTCCTGGCGCCGGAGCAGCACCTGCCGCTGGCGCTGGCGCGCGCGTGCGTCCGCCACAAGGTGGGCGCCTTCGAAACGGAGACCGCACTGGCGGCGGCCATCCGCCGCTTCTACACCCGCACCGGCAACAGCGCCCCTGCCTCACGAACCACTGACAGCGGCGGCGGCGATGATGACCGCGTTGATAACGGCTGCGCTACGGGGGGGGGGGCGCTGCTAATTTTGGAGTGCGATGCGGCCTTTGATGCGGGCGCCATGCTGCTGGCGAAGCTTGCGGTGGACCGCGAGGAGGGCGTCAACCTTCATCGGGCGAGCGGCGGCTGCAGCGCCAAGGCGGCCGTGTGCAAGCATAGGGTGCTCATCGTGCACGTGCCAAGGGGCGGAGGCGGCACGTGCGTGAGAGGTGGAGACACTGACGGAGCGTGCGGCGACAGTTGGGAGGTGCGTTTCAGTGTGCCATGCTGCACAAACCGGCTTGGCACTTGAGCTATGGCCTGTTCAATGCCACTGTGTGTGTTGGGACTTCTCAGTGCATGTATGGCACTGCTGGTACCACATGCTTTGTCGCTGTGGCACTGGTGGCGAAACGGTATACAAGAGCATTCAGGCCATGGTAGCCAACACCTGAGTTGCACGTTTCGCAGATCGGTGACAGCCATGTAGAGAGTGTCTAGTGTATGCTCCTACCAGAGACGCTAGTACACCTCTTGAAGTAGATTTTTGCACCTTAAGACTAAACAAAACAAATGATTTGGCAGTGTGTGGCACTTAAGCAACCACACATCATGGCTTGCACAATGTCAGTGGCACACGTGAGTAAGCCTGGCCTCAGCCCTTCTGCCAAGGCCCTCTGTCACCACTGCCTCTGCTAGGCGCGCCCCAGCGAGCACGCATGCATCTCACCCCCAAAACCACCTTTGTGTGCCAAATACAGCCATGCGCAGGTGTGGTTTGGCCGCCGCTGGGACTTCATCCACATGGACAACTTCTGTGGATCGGCTGCACCCGCCTTCGCCGCCCCCTCCTCCGCCGCCACCACCGGCGCTCCAGCGTTGCACCACCAGGGAGGGTGGGACGACCTGCGGCAGCTGGTTGCAGACCCAGACATTGCGTCCTTGCTGGAGCGAAGCGGCACTCTGGAGGCCCTGCTGTTGCAAGAGCTCATGGCATGCCTCGCGCGCATCGAGCACGCGTCCATCGTCACCGACTCCGCCGCCGCCGCGCCGGCGCTCCCAGCGCAGCGCGTCGCCGCCATCGCCGCCGCCCTCGCCGCCGACGCCCGCCGCTGCGGCCCTGTTGCTGCCGCGCTGCACGCCAAGCTGCTGCCGGAAATGCTGGCGGCCGCCCGCTGCGGCGGTGACGGCCGCCACCCTCATTGGCTGGTCAGCGCGGCGTGCGACCGCGAGCTGCTGGAGCTGAGCGCGGGCTCCCTGGCGCGTGCCGTCCCAACGTACCTGGGACGCCTGGTGCGCGCGCCGCTCGCCAAGCTTCTGTACCTGCTGGTGCGTGGCTGCGCGCTGGACGCGGTGCTCTCGTGCCTCGCGGCCGAGCCGCCGCTTGAGCTGCTGCAGGCGGATGCCCGTGCTCCCTTCAGCACTGTGGGCGGCGTGGCCACACCTCCAACGGCTGACGCCAACGCAGCCGTGGTGGGCGCGCGGCGTGAGTTTGCGTTCGCCGCGCTCATGAACCTGGATCTGGCCGCGGTGCCCTCGCTTGGCGCTGTTGACAGCTACCGGGTTGAGCAGCTGCTGCTGGTGGTGGCGGATGCCGCTGGTGCTCCATCTGCGGGCAACACTGGCAGCAGCACTGACAGCGGCACCGGCAGCAGTGATGGCAAGCCTGCTTTTGGGCTGGCGTTCCCGTTCTCGAAAGTCATCGATGACAAGCTGGTGGGCGCGCGCGCGGCGTACCTGCAGCACCTGCACAGCAACAGCAGCGATGGCGGTGCCAGCACCAGCCCACTCGGCAGCTTCAGCGCTACTGCATGGGCCGCACACGCGACCGCCGCGCAGCCGGCAGAGCGCCTGAGGGTGGCACAGCTGCTGCACGCCGCGGTGCAGGCAGTCACAGGCACGGACACGCACGCCAGCTCCATTCTGTGCGACAACTCGCTGGCCCAGGACGTGGTCACCCTCTACGCCCTGCGGCTGCGCAGCGGCAGCGGCGGCGCTGCGTGTGCACCGCACCGTTTGTGCGATCCTGGCGGCCTGCGGAGGCGGCGTCATCAACCCTGCTGCTGCTGTTCCCGACGCCTCTTGCAGCGCCGGCGCGTCCGACATTGCGGAGTTGTACTTGTCCCTGTGGCGGCACGAGGCTGTGGTGCGAGCGGCGCTTGACGCGCTGGAGTGCCTGCCCAGCGACGGCGCGCGCGACGCCGCGCTCGAAAGGGCGTCCAACACAGCCGCGGCAGCGGCGCAGCACCGGCTGCAGCAGCACCAGCCACAGCAGCGCTTTGCCGCCGCTCTTGCCTGCGCCATCTGTGAGGCAGTGGCGGCTGAGTGTGCGCCACGGTGGCGGCGCGGGGATGCCTGCGCATGGGTGCACGGCGCGCAGCGTGCGCTCGACTGCGCATTTGAGGTGGCCGCGGCGGCGCACGTGCCCCTGGATGCATCACTGGCGACCCTGGATCCAGAGCTGACACTCGTCCACCGATTCTACGTCCTGCGGTTGGCGCGAGATCTCGCGGGTACCGCCGCGACAGCGGACGCCTCCCCACCCCCTCCACCGCCGCCATGCCTCCACGGTCCGCCGCTGCGCATGAATGCAGCCCTGCTGAGCGCTGCATGCGCGTGGCTGCGTGACACCACGCAGCCGCAGGCCGAGGCCGGCGGCGGCGCAGTGTGCGGCACTCCAAGGCGCGCGCTGTGCGGCGTCCTGGAGAGCTTCCTGCATGTCGCGCGAGAGGAGCATGCTGCAGGTGCGACTGGCGGCGCGCGGGCCAGCGGGCGCCGCCACTTTGCGTAGTCGCCACGGTTTGCGGCCGTGCTGCGGGAGCTGGCGCCGCTGGCGCGCGCGCCCCCGGTGGCCGTGTCCCAGGTGCTTTTGCCCGCGGTTCTTGAGCTGCACGGGGCACTGCGCAGTGGCTTGGCGGGCCTGGTAGCACTGCGGCACAGCAGCAGCGGCGCACCAGAGGATGCTGCCGTCGTGGAGGCGGTGGAGGAGCTGATGACGGCTGGCGAGGTGTGGCGTGATGTCGACGCGGCGCTCTCCGCTCTGCGCGGCACGCCGCTCGAGGTTGTGGTCCTCGACATCATGGCCACGCAGTGCGTGTCCGTGCCAGGCGGCGACGGTGGCGCGCTGACAGCCGTCCGCTGCGCGGCTTTCGAGCGCGTCGCTGGGAAGCTGGTGGATGGCGCCCAGACACAGTCGGCCCTCGCCTCCTGGTACCAGCACGCTTTTGTGAGGCGCTTTCTGCACGATGCGGCACGCGCGGTGCGCAGCGGCGGCGACGCATGCGCGGCGCTGCACACCATCAACAACGCCCTTGGCGGCGGCGCCGCGCCGGCTGGCACAAGCGGTGGCAGCAGCATTGCGCAGCGGCGGCTGCGCACCATGCGCATGTACCTGCTCAAGTGTCTGGAGGACGACTTCGCAGCCCTGCGAGAGGGCATGCGGGGGGGCGGACGCTACGCGGCGTTGCTGCCGTGGGCGCCGCTGGCGCTGCAACCGTGGCCCGACGCCGCCCCGCGCCTGCTCGACTTCAACCCCTTTGCCGGCATGCCAAGCCTGGCCGCGGCGCGCGACGCCTGGGAGGCGCGTCACGAGCGCGCGGCAGCAGAGGCGACGGTGAAGCCACTGAAGGCGTACGTCGATGCCGTGTTGGGCGGCCTGCGCGGCGTGCACGCCGGCGAGGCAGCAGCTGACCGCGGCGCAGCGGCACCACCGCTGACTGCAGCAGCAGCGGCGGAGGGAGCGGTGGCGCTTGCTGCGACGGCGTTCCTACACGTGTGCACGCCTTCGCGTGGGCCATACCCTGCGGACCAGGCTGCCATGGCGCAGCTGCAGAGGCTGCGGCAGGCGGCGGCGGCTCAGCAGCCGCGCGCCGAGCTGCATGCTGCAGTCATGACTGTGCGCTCCGCAGGCGCGCTTGCCGCTCTGGCAGCCCAGCGCTGCGCCCCTCTCGGCGCCCAGCTGTACCGTGATGGCAACTTGAGCCCACGGCGCGTGCACCTGCTGTCGCTGGTGTTGGGAACACTGCAGCACAGCGCCGCTGCCACGGCCGCCGCCACCGCAACAGCTCACCCGCTGGCGGCATATGCCTTGGACGCTCACGGCACGCTGGCGACTTCTTTCGTGGTCGGCGCTGACTCCAATGTGGCGGGCATGGCACTGCGTGCTCTGGGGCAGTTCACTGCGTACGAGTGCCCATGCGGAGGTGGGTCATTGGTGTGCTGCCGCGCAGTGCATGTGTTCAGACGTGGCGCACATGTGCCCCTGCCTTCATCTCGTGCACTGTTCCCAAGTTTGATTGCACTCCGCCATTCTGCATGCGACCAGTTCCGCCACGCCGCTACATCCACAGATTTCACTGACACCACACCACTTTCCTGCCACCGCGCTGCCCCCTTGCCCCCCCCAACACGCCTGGAACGCCCAGAAATATACGTCATCGGCGAGTGCGGCAGGACTGCGCAGCAGCGCCGCTGCGCCGCGTGCACGCGCATGATAGGCGGCACCGGCCACCGCCCCAACGACGGCCAGCGCATGCTCGGCGCAGCGGCTGCCTAGGGTGGCAGGGACGACCCGGGCTACCTCTTCTCCGGCGCGCACCAGCGCAGCCCCACGCACTCGCAGCGCGCGCTGGCGCCCCTCATGCACCGCCTGCTGTGCCTCATGGTGCACGCCGCGCTGGCCGTGGCGGCGCTGCGTGACGAGGCCGCCACCGCCGCCGCCATGGCGCCTGGCCTCGCGGCAGGCACGGGGGCGCTACGGCACATCTGGGCGTGCCTGGAGGCGTGCTGGGAGGTGCTTCTGGAGGGGCTGGTGCCGGCGGGGCGCGGCGACCTCCTGTGTGCACTGGTGCACAGCGCGCTGGAAGCCGTCTTCAGCAGTCCGCAGCTGGCGCTGCCGCCGCCGGCGGCGCCTGAGCTGCGGGTGCAGTGGGAGGCGGCCTTTGCAGCCGCGGTCGCGCCTCTGCTGGGCGACGCGCGCGCGGCCGGCAAGCGGGCGCTGGGCGCCATGCGCGAGACCACGCAGCCGCTGCTGGTGCGGGAGGTTTTGGAGGAGGCGGCGCCGCTGAGCGCAGACGACTGCGCGCTCGCCTACCGGCGCGTGCGCGAGCCGACGACCGACGCCTTTGCAGCCGCCTCCCGCCACTCCCCGGCCGCGGCCGAAGCGTTTCCGCTCATCGGCGTGGTGCTGCGGTGCCGTGACGATCTGCACCGCGTGTCTCTGTTGGCGCCGCTGCTGCGGTGGACAAACGCCGTGCGCGTGGCCGTCGACCTGCAGCTGACGCGCGAGGCGGCGCAGCGGCATGCGCACGCCTGGCTGTGGCGGCGCGCGGACAGCAGCGACGCCTGCAGCGGTGCCGCCAGTGCAACTGATCTGCCCGCCCTGGCGGCAGCCCCCACCGAGGAGGTGTTTGAGGAGTTCCAGGAGGCGTGGAGGGCGCTGCGTGCGCTGTCGCCCTCGGTGCACGACGACCGCAAGGAGGTGAGACTGTGGGGCGTCTGCGCGCGCACCGAGCTCATCACCTCCTGCCTGGACCACCGCGATGAGGGGCGGCTGGTCGCCGTCATCATTTCACAGCTGGCGACGCTGCACAACGAGGTGCTGCAGGAGGCCATGGCGGCGTGCGCGGCCACCATCGCCAGCACCGGCAGCAACGCCGGTGCTGCCGGCGCCAGCGGTGGCGAGGCGGCCGGTGCGGCGGCTGTGCACACGCACTCCGTGCGCGCGCAGGAAGCCACGCCAGACCAGCTGCTGCGCTTCGACGAGGCGGCGCTGGAGTGGGAGGTGGCAGCCTGCGGGCGCGCGCGCTGCGACTACGGCGGCGGGCACGCGTGCGAGTTTGACTGGCGCGCGGCGCACCACGCACTGCAGCAGTGCCTCGTCAACGGCAAGGCGCTCCTCACGCGCGCGGCGACGCCTGAGGACCTGACGCCCGTCCCCTTCGCCGGAGAGACGTTCCTGCACACCATGCGCCTGATGGAAGCCGTCGCAGAGCGCGTTCCCCAGGAGCCGCTGCCGCTCGCTGTCAACCTCGACGTGCTGCGCGCCGACGTCGCAGAGGTCAGCGGCGCGCTGCTGCCACGGTCGAGGCCGCGCTGTTCATGGCGGCGGCGGCCGCGGCCACACCGCACCCCGACGACACCCCCCCGCCTATGAGCGGCAACACGCTCCTGCGGGATTGTGCCGCCGCGTGGCTCAGCAGCCGGCACACGCAGTGCCTGGCGCGCCACTGCGCGGCCGATGGCGATGCTGCTGGCGCAAGTGGCGGCGGTGGCGGCGGCGGCGGCGGTGGCGGT
>JAULBY010033916.1:0-14947 GCA_032358315.1 Ophiocytium majus | reverse complement strand
CTGGAAGATATATCCCCGAAAACGGCTCAAAAAGCCATGACTAGCCACGCAGGAGCCCCAGAAGGTGCAGAGTGGGTTGAAAGTGGCTCAAATCGGCTCGTAACGGTTTTGGGTAGGGACACAGGCGAGGTTCTAGGACATTCAGAGCCCAGAATCCACACGCCGCTCAATAATTTGCCCTCAAAAGGCCATGAGCTCATTGATCTAGCTGACAAAATCGGCATCAGCCTTATGGATTGGCAAAAATTCTTCATTATCAATAGCCATAAAATCAAGCCTGATGGGCGTTGGGCATCACCTGTAAATGTCTGCACCGTAGCTCGTCAAAATGGCAAAAGTTTTTTGATGCAGCTCAGAATCCTTGGCGGCCTTTTCCTATGGAATGAATCGCTACAAATTGGCTCAGCTCACCGGCTTTCCACATCATTGGAGCAGTTTAGATCGCTGGTAGATACCATTGAGGCAAGCCCTTTTCTGGCCTCACAGGTCAAGCGCATCCGCTGGACTCATGGCTCTGAGGAAATTGAAACAATCCACGGCACACGCTTTATTATCAAGGCAGGTGGGTCAGCCGCTCGCGGTGTATCAAAGCCTGAAACCATCCACCTGGATGAATTGCGTGAGATGACTGACCTAGAGAGCTTTGCATCTCTCAGGTACACCCTTATGGCTGCAAAAAATCCAATGATTTTGGCCTATACCAATGCCGGTGACGCGAGCTCCATTGTGCTCAACCAATTTAGAGCCCGCGCCCTTGCTGCCATTGCTGGTGGTGAGGATGATATTGGCTACTTTGAATGGTCAGCCCCTACTGATGATGTGAGCCTTGAAAACGCGGCATGGAGTAATCCCAGCCTCGGCACCACTATCCATCCTGACAATATCCGCGCCGTGTTCAATGATCCACCTGATGTGGTTCAAACTGAGGTGCTGTGTCGCTGGGTACAGGCAATCGCCTCATGTGTGGATGCTCAAAAATGGGCGGCCTGTGCTGATGATTCATTTGATTTGGAAGAGGACAAATCCACATGGCTTGGTATTGACCTCTCGCCAGATCGTAAATATGCAGCCCTCGTTGGAGCCCAGCAAATTGATGGTGATGGCACATTTGGGGTAAAGCTTTTACACACCTGGGATAACACCCTGCAATTGGATGATAAAGCCATTGCCAATGACCTGGCATTTTATGCCCGCAAATACTCAACCGATTATGTGCTCTACTCAAAGCGCACAGCCGGCGCAGTCGCAGCGCGCCTTGCACCTG
This sequence comes from Ophiocytium majus, assembly GCA_032358315.1. NCBI lineage: Eukaryota > Xanthophyceae > Mischococcales > Ophiocytiaceae > Ophiocytium > Ophiocytium majus. Next base: position 13,683 of record JAULBY010033916.1, on the reverse strand, counting down.
CCGGCATCCCTACTTTTGATATGGATGGCGTATATCCACAGGCATGTGATGAGATGCTGGGCTCCATCAATTCTGGCCGGCTCCACCATAAGCCCAACCCAGAATTTTCTACCCAAATGCTCTCAGCTGTGCAATTGCGTAGAGGTGATGGCGGTTGGGTCATTGGACGGCGGGCATCAAATGCAATCGTGTGCGCAGCTGTGGCCACAGCCCTCGTAACCCACTTTGCGACACGCCCACCAACAGACCTTGACATCATGGTCATGTAAGGCTACTGGCCACCGTAAAATGGTGGCATGGCGTTATTTAACCGTAAGGTAGAAGCTGCACAGCTAGAAACAGTTGATGCATCTTTGCAGCCTTATTACTCTGGCCAGGCTCCCCTGTTTTATCTTTCAGATACCACAGCTACACGCGCTGAGGCAATGAGTGTGCCAACAATTAACCGCGCATGCTCAATCATTCAGACCATTGGCTCGCTGCCAATGCATGTACGCAATGAAGGTACAGGCATGAAGGTAGAGCCACAGCCGCGTGTAATTAACCAACCAGATCCACGCATTGCAGGCAGCGTGTTTTGGTCATGGATTGTGTCCGATTTATTTTTTCACCCAACAGCATATGCATACGCTACTGATAGATATGCAGACACTGGGCGCATCCGCGCAATGGAGCGTATTGCACCTGAGCGCGTAACAATTCAGACAAATGCGCAATCAACTGAAATCACTGCATACATGATTGATGGCAAATATGTTGATGCTGCCAATCTCGTAGTGTTCGCTGGATGCTCAGAGGGCTTACTCTCTCGCGCTGGTCGCACAATTAAGGCAGCAGCAGCGCTTGAATCTGCCGCACTAGATTTTGCACTTAATCCAAATCCGCAGATGGTAGTTAAATCAAATGGCACATCATTGCCACCTGATCGTGTCTCAAAGCTTATGCAGGCACTTAGCCGCCGCATTAAAAAATCATTTGTGTATCTCAATGCTGATGTGTCACTAGATTCATTTGGTTATGATCCTAAGAATTTACAGCTCAATGAAGCCCGCAATTATGTGGCTTTGGAATTGGCGCGAGCCACAGGCATCCCGGCGTACTTTGTAGATGCACAACAGAGCACATTCACTTACTCAAATGCATTAGACAAGCGCCGGGATCTAATTGACTTTGCATTTAGAAATTACCTTTCAATTATTGAGCAGCGCATGAGCTTTGCTGATTTTGTACCGGCAGGCCAAACTGTGCGGTTTGATTTGGATGATTTCCTACGCGGCTCATTGTCAGAGCGCATTGCAGCTTACAAAACACTGTTTGAAATTGGCGCAGTAACGATTGAAGAAATCAGAGAAGAAGAGGATCTAATCTCATGAAGAAACTCACCACATCCATGAAAGTAACAGCTGCCGATTCTGCACAGCGCACAATCACCGGCACAATTGTAACTTTTGAGGAAACAGGAAACACATCAATTGGCAAAACCCAATTTGCAAAGGGTTCAATTGAGGCACAGTCAGTTTTGCTCAACCTGGAGCATGATCGCGCTCGCCGTATTGGCAAAACACTTTCAATGGAGCAGACTGACTCAGAAATCATTGCCACATTTAAGATTGCTGAAACCACAGCCGGTACTGATGCGCTCGTTGAAGCGGCAGAGGGATTGCGTGACGGTTTTAGCGTTGAGGTATCAATCAATGAATATGAGACTCTTAAAGATGGAACAGTCCGCATTTTAGCGGGCGAGCTCACAGGCGTTGCCTTGACCTCAGAGCCTGCAATCCGCAGCGCTCGCGTGTCTGAGGTAGCAGCCTCAGAGGAAGATTCTGAATCCACACCGGGTACAGAAGAAACAACAAACGAAGGAGACGAAGTGGACAACACCGTCACACAAGCGGATGCCGTTGAGACGGTTGAAGCCGCACAGTCAGTAACAGCAGCTGCAACAGCAGTTGGTGGATTTACATCAAAGCCACGCATTGAGGTCACAGCTGGCCTTTACATGCAGAATAAGATCCATGCAGCTCTTGGTGATGAAGATGCTAAGCGCTATGTCATGGCAGCAGATAACACCAGCGACAACGCAGCATTTAATCCAACACCACAAATGACAAGCGTAATCAATGGCCTTTCAACAATGATTAGACCGTCAATTGATGCTATCAGCCGTGGCACCCTGCCTAGCGCTGGCCTCACTTTTGAAATCCCAAAGATTACAACAGCGCCAACAGCGGCAGCAGCAGATGAAGATGCAGCATTTTCTGAGACAGATCAGCAGAGCTCATTCCTCTCAGTAACTGTTAAGAAGTTCGCCTCACAGCAAAAATTCAGCGTTGAGTTGCTGACCCGCTCAAATCCTGCATTTTATGATGAGCTCTACCGCAACATGGTCGCTGCAATGGCTAAGGCGCAAAACGCTTATGTATCAGCAGCGCTCGTATCAGGTGCAACAGCTGATGCGACAACTACGACAACTTATCCAACAGCGGCAGAGCTTTTGGGCTTTGTAGCTCGCGGTGCAGCGTCTGTTTACAATGCAACAGCAGGGCTACCAAACCCATTTGCTACACGCATGATTTCAGGCACAGGACAGTGGCAGAACATCATGACACTCAACGATTCTGGCCGCCCAATTTACAATGCACAGCAGCCACAGAACGCAGGCGGTGTAGTTACACCTACATCACTACGCGGCAATGTCGCAGGCCTTGATTACTTTGTAGATCCATCACTTACATCAACTGATGTAGATGGCACATTGCTCATGGTAAACCCAGATGCATACACATGGTATGAAGATCCTGCACAATACACACTACGCGCAGAATCAACAGCTGATGGTTCAATCACTGTTGGCCTCTATTCATTTGGTGCATTGGCTACAAAGATTGCAGCCGGCGCATTTAAGAATAACAAGGCGTAATAGCCCCCACTAATCATGGGCTAGTTCTCCCGATCTAGCCCAGCAGTCGAAAGGATGTCTCATGCCTAGTATCGTCACAGCCGCACAGCTAAGAGCGGTACTAGGCGTGAGCACATCTTTATACAATGATGCCTATTTAAATGAAATTGTGAACACTAGCGAGGCCGTAATCCTCCCAATGCTGGTGGCAAATACCACAGCCATTGATTCTTATAAGCTCACCAGCAATGTGGCTTATTTCCACACATTGCGTGAGCACCATTTTTCGGTGGGTCAATCCGTGATAGTCACCGGCCTACCGTCACCATTTAGCGCTACACACACAGTCACCACATCAGGCGCATTTCAATTTACAGCAGCCCTTACAAATGCTGATGTGAATTTGCGCGAATCAATCCCATCAGGCACTGCAACACTTTCAGGATATTCAGCCGCTGAAATTTATGCAGGAAATGATGCTATTGAGTCAGCCATTTTGGCTGTATCAGTTGAAGTTTTTCAGTCTCGCATTGCAGCAGGTGGTCAGATTGAGGGCGTGGACTTTGCATCAACGCCGTACCGTATGGGGCGCTCACTTACCAACCGTGTGAGCACTTTGCTTTACCCTTACTTGGATGCACAGGGCTTTGTGCAATGACAGCCTCCACAATTGCAGGCGCTAGATCAACATTATCGGCAGCCTTTAATTCTTTAGCTGCAACCTCTTACAGCTCTGTGCCTGAGTCACCAATTCCACCGGCAATTGTAATTGTGCCATCATCACCTTACATGGAGCCAAAACTCATTGGCGCACTCACTAAGGTAAAAATCAATTTTACTATCACAGCCATTGTGGCTTATAACAGCAACCCAGCAAGCCTGGATAACCTAGAGCAGCTGGTAATGGGAATTCTGGCGGCGGTGCCGGCAGGGTATGAAGTAGGAAATGTAGAAAAGCCAACGCCGTTGGAAGTTGGAGCATCAACCATGCTCTGTGCAGACATTAATGTCAGCACCTACTACACACAAACAAACTAAGGAGCAAAAGTGGCAACGACAATCATCACTGGTCGCGATCTCACATTGACGATTGCAACCACAGCTTATGACGCTCAGGCAACATCAGCGACACTTACAAATTCACCAACCATTGAGGTATATCAGACGCTTGATGGTAAGGCCTACAAACACTTAGATGATCAGTGGACATTTGAAGTTTCAATGCTCGCTGACTGGGGAGCATCAGGCTCACTGTGCGAGGCACTTTGGACAGCATGCGAATCAGCACCAAACACCACATTGGCAGTATCACTCACAGCTGTAACTGGCGCTGTGTTCGCTTTCAATGTAATGCCTGTATTCCCAGCAGTGGGCGGTACAGCACCAGATGCTCAGACTGTTGATTTATCATTTACAGTAGTGGGTACACCAACAGAGACATTTAGCTAAACCAAACCTAATCGGGAGGAAAAGAAATGAAGCTACCAATCACAATCGAATATAACTCAGGTGAATCTGCAACCTATACGGCTGCACCACCTGAGTGGGTAAAATGGGAGAAGTCCACAGGAAACATCATCTCTCAGGCTCAGGAAAAGATAGGCCTATCGGATCTTACTTTTCTGGCATATCACGCCATGAAGCGTGAAGCGGCAGGCAAGCCTGTTAAGCCTTTTGATGTGTGGATTGAAACCGTTGCCGGCGTAGAGGTCGGTGACGCAAACCCAAAAGTTACCCAGCAGGAAGCCTAAGCCGCACTCTGTGGGAGCTCTCAATTAAAACAGGGCTCCCACAGGATGCCTTTGAATCAGCTGAGGATATCCTCACAGTGCTAGAGATTTTGGAGAAGCAAAATGACACAGGAAGCAATAAGCTACGATAAAGCCGAATTGCGCTCCATTGTCAGAGCTTTTAAGGCAATGGATGAGGAAGCAACTGACCAGGCAAAAAAGGTATCAAGCAACCTGGCAGATTTTGTAGCTGAAAAAGTTAAGAGCGCGGCTAGATCATCACAGGCAATCCCTAAGGTGGCAAGCCGCATTGCTGATGGTTCTAAGGTTTCAAAGTCATCAAAGATTGGTGAGATTTCCTACGGCTTTGCATCTCAAAAGTTTTCAGGTGGAGCAACCACTAAAGACCTTTGGGGCGGTGCAGAATTTGGCTCTAATAAGTTTAAGCAATTTCCTGTGTGGTCAGGGCGTGAAGGTCGCGGCTCTCGCGGTTGGTGGATTTATCCAACTTTGAGAAGCGCCCAGCCTGAAATCATTAAGCGCTGGGAAGATGGATTTAGCGAGATAGTTAAGAGGTTTGATTAATGGCCGGTAGTCGCACCCTTAAATTATCCATCCTTGGTGATGTAGATAATCTCAATAAAAGTCTAAAACAGGCGGGCAATGATGCTGATGATTTTGGCGATCGTATGGGCAAGGCCGGCAAGGTGGTTGGTGCAGCTCTTGCAGCAGCGGCAGCAGCGGCAGCAGCGTATGCCCTAAAGATTGGCATTGATGGCGTTAAAGCCGCCATTGAAGATGAGAAGGCACAGACACAGTTAGCCCTAGCACTTAAAAACGCCACAGGGGCTACTGAGGGGCAAATTAAGGCCACTGAGGATGCCATCCTCCAAATGTCTTTGGCCACTGGTGTAGCTGATGATGATTTGCGCCCAGCCTTACAGCGCCTGGCAATTTCGACTGGCTCAGTCAGTAAGGCACAGGATCTATTATCAACAGCCCTTGATATTTCAGCGGCTACTGGCAAGCCTGTGGAAACAGTTGCCAACGCTCTTGCAAAGGCTTATGACGGCAACACAGCAGCCCTGGGTAAGTTAGGCATTGGCCTCACATCAGCAGAGCTAAAAACAATGTCATTTGAGCAGGTTCAAGGCAAGCTGTCTGATCTCTTTGGTGGAGCAGCAGCGGCCAATGCTGATACCTACTCAGGCCGCATTGCTCGCATGCAGGTGGCTTTCAATGAAGCTAAAGAAACAATTGGGTATGCCCTTTTGCCAATTCTTGATAAGGCAATGACATTTATCAACCAGATTGCCACACCGGCTTTGCAGGCATTTAATGATGGCCTCAGCGGTAAAGGCGGCATGGCGTATTACATCACATACCTTTCAACCACTATCAAAAACATATTTACACCTGTCTGGGAAGGCCTGCAAAAGGCTTTCAATTCCATTAAGGATGCCATTGGTGACAACATGGAGACATTTAAGCAATTTGGTGTTTTCATTTCAACCTATGTAGCGCCGGTACTGGGCAAGGTTCTAGGTGGATCATTGCAAGCCGTTGGCACAATTGCAGGCGGCGTTATCAATGTCATTGCATCAGTGATTAGAGTAATTGGCGGCCTTATTGATAATGCGATTGATGGTATCAATGCCATTATCCGCGCTTATAACGCAATCCCATTGCTGGGCAATATCCCACTTATTAACAAGCCAAATTTGAACATTGGTTCAGCATCATCTGCATCAGTGCCAACAGTGCCATCTGTGACTGTACCGACTGTAACCGTGCCTGATATGGGCGGCGGTACTGGCGGTGGAGGTGGAGGCACATCAGGCGGTGGGGTTTCATCAGCTGCAACATCAGGTGCAAAGGCTGGGGCAGTGGCCTCAGCTGTTGTCAGCAATTTTAATGCCGGCTCATTCAGAGCAGCAGAATCTGCATCTATGACCACAATTGCTCCAACCATCAACATAGGCGTAGCAGGCGATCCTGAGGGCGTAGCTCGCACCGTAGTTGATGTGCTCAATCGCTCTTATGGCCGTGGAGCTCTAGGCGCAGAGGCTCTTTACCTATGACCCAATGGTCACCTCAATGGTCATTGCTGGTCAATGGCACTGAAGAATATGCCAATGTGACTTTGGCTAATCTGACGATTGCCTCAGGTCGCACTGATATTTACTCACAGCCTCGCGCCGGATATTGCACAATTGATATTATCAATCTGAATTTGACCGCAATTGATCTTGATGTAAATGACACAATTACAATTAAAGTTAAAGATTCCATCGGCACTTATGTAAATCTCTTTGGCGGCTTTGTCACAGATTTAACAGTCGCAGTAGATAGCACCGGCACAGGTGGCATCAATGAGCGGATTACCGTCACAGCTTTGGGAGCTCTTTCAAAGCTGCCTAAAACCCTGACAACAGGCGTTTTAAGCAAGGATGAAGATGGCGATCAGATTTACACCATTTTGAGTCAGGCACTCTTTGCGACATGGGATCAATTGCCCGCGGCTCTTACCTGGGCAACTTACGCCCCTACTACTACCTGGGCAAATGCAGGTAATTCAGGGCTGGGTGAGATTGACCGGCCAGGCAATTATGAGCTTACATCCCGCTCATCATCAGTCACTGACATGTATAGCCTAGTAGCGGCGCTCGCCACCTCTGGCCTTGGCTACCTTTATGAAGATGCTCAGGGGCGTATTGGTTATGCAGACTCAACCCACCGTAGCTCATACCTTGCATCTAATGGATATACCACGCTCTCAGGCAATCACGCTTTGTCACAGGGCATCCGTACAATTAGGCGCATTGGTGATATCCGCAATAAGGTCACAATCACCTACAAAGCCAACGCACAGGCCACAGCTACTGATGCAGACTCAATTGCACAATATGGATCACAGGCACAGGAAATAACCACCACTTTGGAAAATGGTGCAGATGCCACATCTCAGGCCGCCTTTTATTTAGGCATCCGCGCATATCCTCAGGATATATTTGAGAGCATTACTTTCAGCCTGGGTAACTCTGAAATTGATGATGCAGATCGTGATGATTTGCTTAATGTATTCATGGGGTTGCCGGTTGATATTCAGGATTTGCCAGGCAACATGGTCAATGGCCGTTTTCAGGGTTTTGTAGAGGGCTGGACTTTTAGGGCTGGATATAACCGCCTGGATATAACCCTTAATGTGTCTCCAACAGCATTTAGCTTGCAATCAATGAAGTGGGATGATGTAGGAGCAGGCGAGACATGGAACACAATTAACACATCATTAGAGTGGATTAATGCCACAATAGTGGCATAGAAAAGGAGCAACATGGCAACCACGACAAATTTTGGGTGGACTACCCCAAATGACACCGATCTAGTCAAAGATGGTGCAGCGGCAATTCGCACAGCGCTCAATGGCGTGGACACATCATTCGTTGATTTAAAGGGAGGCACATCAGGTCAGGTATTATCAAAGGCCTCAGGCACTGATCTTGATTTTGCATGGATTGAGCAAGATGACACCACTCTAGCTTTTAATGCTCAAACAGGCACCACTTATACATTGGTTGCAGCTGATTTAGGTAAATGGGTCACACTTTCCAACGCCTCAGCAATTACACTTACTGTGCCTCCATCAGTATTTGCACAGGGCAACATAATTAACATTCAAGCAATTGGAGCAGGCCAGGTAACTTTGTCTCAGGGCTCAGGCGTGACAATTACATCAACAGGTGCAACAGCATCAGCACCAAAGCTACGCGCTCAATACTCATCAGCAACAATTATTTGCACAGGATCTAATACATTTACAGTGGTTGGTGATTTGTCATAATGATTGTTCATGGCGTAATTGCCTCATCAATGAAAGGGCTGACCATTACTGGTGGCACTCTTTATACATCAGGCGGCTATAATTACAGAGTATTTACAGGCAATGGCACATTAGGTGTAGTCGGTGGGTCAATTACGGCTGACATTTTGGTCATTGCTGGCGGTGGCGGTGGAGGTTGCGACATTGGCGGTGGCGGCGGAGCTGGTGGATTAAAAGCATTTACATCTCAAACATTGACAGCTGCAAATTATTCAATAACAGTTGGTGGCGGCGGAGCCGGTGCAACTAGCGCAGGTATTCAAGGCAACAGCGGTGCAAATTCATCATTTGGATCTCTAACCCCAGCATCAGTAGCCGGCGGAGCTGGTGGCGGTTATAACAGCGGCAGCGGAACTGGGGTCAGCGGCGGTTCTGCCGGTGGTAACGCATACAACCAAACCGTGAGCTATGCAACTGGTACAGCAGGGCAAGGGTACGATGGAGGATTTGGTTCTTTAGCCGGCGGAGCTGGTGGCGGTGGAGGAGCAACTGTTTCAGGCGGAACTGCGTTAGACGCTGCAAGAATGGGCAACGGCGGAAACGGTTCTTCTTCTTATTCTTCTTGGGGCACAGCTACCTCAACAGGTCAAAATATAAGTGGAACATATTGGTACGCAGGCGGCGGAGCTGGTGGCGGTTATGGTGGAAACTCAAGCTACGGCCTAGGTGGAAACGGTGGCGGTGGAGCAGGTGGAAAATACAGTCCAACAACCGCAGGAACAGCTGGCACGGCAAACACTGGCGGTGGCGGTGGAGGCGGTTCAGCTTACGGCGGAGCCGGTGGCAATGGCGGTTCAGGAATTGTAATTGTGAGGTATGCAGCATAATGGCACACTGGGCAGAATTAGATGAAAACAATGTCGTATTGCGCGTATTGCGTGGAGACAACAACGACCCAGCCGGAGATGAAGGTTACTCATGGCTAATTGAAAATCTAGGTGGCACATGGATTCAAACAAGCTACACCGGAGCAATTAGATTCAACTACGCGGGCGTGGGGTACACCTATGATCCAATAGATGACGCTTTTGTTGCACCAACACCATGTGAGCATGATGAATTAATCTTAAATGATAAAAAACAATGGGAGTGCGCTCATGCATCTCATCAAATCGTATTGGAGATACCAGAGTGAGTTACCCACAAGGCACAGCCGCACATGCAATCGAAATTGCTAAAGCTGAAATCGGCTATGTAGAGACACCTGACAACATCACCAAATACGGTGAAGCCATGAAAGCTAACGGCCAGCCTTGGTGTGGTTCATTCTGCAATTGGGTACTTAAAGAGGCGGGCGTAAGGGTTCACTCAGTAGTGAGCACAGTTAAGGGCGCAAAGGTTTTTGAAGATTCTGGCCGCTGGTCACAGACACCAAAATTAGGTGACCTTGCATTTATGGATTTTCCAAATGATTCAGTAGATCGCATCTCGCATGTAGGCATAGTAGTAGGCATCAAAGGCAACACAGTGACCACCATTGAGGGCAATACATCCGGTACAGGCTCCCAGCGTAATGGTGGCATGGTAATGGTAAAGGAGCGCACAATCGGCAAAGAGGTAGTGGGCTTTGGATCTCCAAAATATGTGCCATATAAAGGCGAATTTCCAACAGTTGAAATCGCAGGTGTAGAGGCACACCCAGCAAAAGGAAAGAAGGCTAAAAAATAATGGAACAATTTAAAGCAATGGGAGCCTCATGGGCTCGCTCTTTTCTAGCAGCGGCAATTGCCGTATATCTCTCTGGTAATACAGATCCAAAGGCAATCGCAGGTGCAGGTGCAGCGGCAGTGCTGCCTGTTATTTTGCGTTGGCTTAATCCATCTGATGCAGCTTTTGGGGTCAAGGGGAAGTGATCTCAAAATGGCTACGGCTGGGGGCACTCTTGATGGGTCTTGGTGTGCTCACCAGCTGTGGTCAATACCAGGGATGGACACGCTATGACTGCCAACTCTATGAAAACTGGCAAAACCCTGAGTGCAATCCGCCACAGTGTACGGTTCAAGGAATCTGCACTAAAGACATTATTGGAGACGAAATCATTGGGCAAGACACCACGGCACCAAACACGCCTTAGCAATGAACAGCTAAAAGCTCGCCTCATTGTCTTTATCGGTGTCTGCCTTTCATTGGTTTTTGCTGTATCCGTCATGGGCATGCTCTATGCTCTTATTTTTGTGACTCAGCCAATCGGCGCACAGGCTCCCAATGACCGGGCATTTATTGACCTACTGACCACGCTCACAGTATTCCTAACAGGCGCTCTTGGCTCAGTGCTGGCCTCAAATGGCCTAAAAGATAAGCCGAAAACAGGGGAAGACACGCCGAAATAAGGTTGCATTTGTCAGGCCAATAGGTCACTCTTAATCCATCAGCCCACAAGGGCTGTTAGATCGGGAGAATCTAAATGACAATTCTGCAAATCATCATATTCATTGGCTTTCTAATCACCTTATACATTGGGTACCAGACAGGCCGCCAAGATGGCTACAAAGAGGGCATTGCAATTGGCTACCGCCGTGGCATGGCAGTTAAGGCGGCTGAAATTGCCAATCGTTAAAGCTAAAAGCGGGGTCTACTGTGACACCTGCAAAGACCGCTGGGGATATGTTAAAGGGGATGAAGGGCGCTCAGTGCCTCATCCAAAAGGTCAGCGCCAGGCTTACTCAACCATTATCAGTGAGACTCACTACGGCAAAGAGCCGGTGGTGCGCTCGCTCTGTTATCCATGCATGGACGATTCATCACGCTGGAATGACGGCACGATCTGGACATTGGCAGACCAGATTCAATACGCAAAAGATAATCGCAACGGACAACAGCTAAGAATTGGGAGCATGACAAATGGCATTTGATCTAAAGAATTATGAGGATGTGCAAAGCCGCGTTAAGCGTTGGCAAGAGGCTTATCCTATGGGCAGAATTGTCACAGAGATTGTGGAATTCTCAGCTGAAAAAGGGCATGTACTAGTTAAGGCATCTTGCTACCGGGATGATGTGACAGAGCTCGCCGCTGGCGTTGATTTTGCATTTGGTAATGTGGCATTTTATCCAACGCACATGAAACGGTTTTTTATTGAGGATACGACAACCTCAGCCATAGGCCGGTGCATAAGTTTGGTATTACCAACAGAGCTAAAGCCAACCCAGCAAGATATGAGCAGGGTGGAAAGGCCAAAATATGAAACGGCCTCATCACAGGTAGATAACACTGACTACTGGACAGTGACTGCCGCTGAGTCTGAAACACTGGGCACAGCTGTGGAGCAGTTGCAACAGCAAATGGGTGGTGAGATTATGAGTGTGACTTTTGAGTCTCCATTGTGCGCACATGGCCACATGCTTAAACGAGAATCAAAGCCTGATGCGCCAAAAGAGTGGGCAGGATTCTTTTGCTCAGAAAAGACCAAAGCAAAGCAATGTGATCCAATTTGGATGATACGCAGTGCCACCACAGGCCATTGGCGCTTACCATGACGAGATACGCGTATGTGCCAGATCCAACTGACCCTAAAGGTGAGCCAATGATTGTGGATCTTGATGACATGATTACTATTAAAATCACTGATAATTGGTGCTCAGGATGCAAAGCCAATGTGCCATGGGAAGGTGGCCGGTGGACTTATTGGCTAGGCGAGCCTGATAAATGGTATTGCAATATGCATGAGTTTCCTGTTGAGGAGCACAAATGATTGTGCAGCTGACAAATGATGAGCAGATTGCAATTACCCAGGCAGGCCTACAAAGAGCCATCAGGTATAAGCCACAATGGGAGGGGCGCACATTCAAGCGCAATTATCAGCATGACAGAGAACAGCTTAACTTTGCTGAATTTGTAGTGCAGCAATCTCAGGCAATTGCAGCTGAGGTGGCAGTTTCAAAGTATTTTAGGCAGCCAATTGATTTGGCCAATATCAACTACAAAGAAAAAGCGGATGTGGGTCATAACATTGAGGTCAAATGGACAAAGTGGCTAGATGGCTCACTGATACTCACAGAGCTTGACCGTAAAGAGGACATTGCAATCCTGGTAACTGGATCCATGCCAAAACTTAAAGTGTGCGGATGGTTGCCCATAGTCATGGCACAGCGCAATAAACAACAGCGCTCTGATGGCTCATGGTGGATTAGCCAACACGATCTGCATCCAATGGCAGACTTTTCAAGGAGCATCTATGGCGCAGGTTATTAAGTATCAATGCAGGCCTGAAAAGAAGCTCACAAATCAAATCATTGTTGAGAGTGAATGGCAGCTGCCTGAATATGTAGTGTGCCTGCAATGTCAATCATGCGGTGTCATGGGAATTGCCATATTAGATAAGGAGACGGCCTACAATGCCGATTTATAACTACAAATGCCAAATGTGCAATGCACAGGCAGAAATAAAAATTCCAATTACTGAGGATGCAATTGCTCCAATGTGTTGCCACATCCCAATGCAGCGTGACTTTACAGCGCCTGGGGTCATATTCAAAGGCACAGGCTGGGGTGGATCCAAATGAGTCGTTTTGTGGAATCCGAGGAAATGGCCACATGCACATTTTGCGAATCTGGCACATACAAATGGACGCAAATTGATTATCAGCGCATTGGTGTAGTGACATATTGTGAGGCATGCTGGAAAGATATTTTCAAAGGTGGGCAAGATGCGACACGCCAAAATTAAGGCTCTGACCAGCACTTTTACTGATGCGCTTGCAATGTATTTGACACACGCGCTACGCTCATCACGCTCCCAGCGAGCGCCGGAGGCTGGTAGCTCGCGGGGGCGTTATGTGCTTTGGGGAGTCCTATGTCTGAGTGCCGTTGGCATATCAGAGGCACATGCTGAAAAGATCTCAACTACTGACATGTATAAGCTATATGCACATTCAAGAGTTATCAATTACAAAGAATTTCAATGTCTTAATAAGATAATCACAAAAGAAAATAGATCGTGGAATGTACGCGCTCGCAATGGCTCACATTATGGCTTAGGCCAGATGCGCTCAACCTGGTATAGAGACTTAGACGGATATAGGCAGATTGATGCCACGATTAAATATATAACGATTCGTTATGGTTCAATGTGCAATGCATGGCACTTTCATACTCAGAGGAATTACTACTAATGAGCTCACTTAAAGAGAATGGCAGCACAAGCGAATGGCGCAGAATCAGGGCGCGGATATTGCTC